>JAYJMJ010267697.1:0-13371 GCA_036873875.1 Laminaria ephemera | reverse complement strand
CAAGGTGACTTGGCCATGCAATGCCAACCCCAATGAATACGAGGGCGGAACATATGCAAGCCAGCACACCAGAATATTAGACTAGACTCGTATGATACCTGGTACCATAGATCATACATACGAGCGCGTATCATAGAGATCTGGTCGTTCGTTCTGGTGATGACGTGCATCATCGCTGCGTGGGTGCGTGACAGCTGCTTTCGGCATGCAGAAATATGAAAAACATCGAATATCGCGCGTGATTCTACTTGCTTGCTGTGTAGAACACACAACAACAACAGGCTAGCGGTTGTACCACGTGAAGTCTACTTGCTTGCTGTGTAGAACACACACAACAACAGCGGTTGTACCACGCGAAGCTCCAAGGATATGTGCCAGAAGCCACAAGTCAACAACAACAAAAAGCAGCTAGCTGTGGATAAAACACCATCGTCGACTCGATGCGCCGAGTGCCGCGTGCCTAGTGCCATGTGCCTCTAACATGGTCGTGGTTGCGAGGAGGCTGGGGAGGGAGATATCATACGAGTATGCGGCAAGGACCAAAACTACCGTAGTACCTGGTACGTACTACTGCTGTTTTGGCGTGGAAAAGGAGGCCGTTGGGCCACGACTGTTCCATGACTACTACAAGTAGTAAAGAAAGCCCAAAGCTCAACTTTTTCGACGCTGCCGGCAGCAGGCGCCAGCCACCAAGTAAGATTGGACGGATCAGCAATGTATCGTTGCTGCTGTTGCTGCTGCTGCTGCTGCTGCTGCTGTGCTGCGTGCAGTCAGTCGTGTTGTACGAGAGAGCATAAATAGAAGAGTCGTGCTGATCGAAACGTATTTTTTGGGGGAAAACCTGGGGCTCAGGCTCAGGCTCGGGACTCGGAACACGGGCAGGCGCGGTTCACACAGCAGGGCAGTTGTCGCAAATCGCAGGTATACGTAGCAGGTTGTAGAAGCTATCGAAGCATCGTGGCATCGTGAACCGCGTTATGGGCCGTGAGCAATCGTATCATCGTATCATAGCATTTGGCATCTAATCCCAGCACAGCCAATTGTTGATCACAGCATCACAGAGCGCAGATCACAGCTCACAGTATCGCGCCGCATGTCATCCCGAACAGTAACTTTTCTTGAGGTCCTACGCAATCGCACCGCATTTTTTCTATACGTTACATTTTCCAAGAATTCGACCCTCTTTTCTTTTTCGACCGAAAAAATAAATGAGCACCGTTCGTTGCTCGTACAAACACTCTTGCCCTTGGGTAGAGGGAGAACACAGAAAAAACGGACAGACGCGTTAGACAGAAGAAGACGGAAGGAGGGATCCCGTCGGCAACCAGACCACGATCTGCCACACGGAGTAAAGCCCGCGAGCTACGTACGAGCGTTGTCCCGAGCTGAGCTGAGAGCTGGGTTTTGAGCTTGTGAACCGACCCAAGGCACTGTTTTTCTCCCAGCACAGAAGAAGATATACTATCTGCGCGGTGGTTTCCGGTCGGATACAGGTACAATAAGACAGAGAGAGGATGATGGCATCATCGCCATCGCCATCATCGCCGGAAGGCAGAGGCATTCCTCCAGATCGAGCTGAAGCGCCGGGCAACCGGAGCATAGCAGGTTGCCGCGCAGAAAATGAAGAAGACGAGAAGGTGAGCGAGCGTGTCGGTGTGTGGCTTGATGGACGCGCGTGCTGCCATCATCAATTAATTGTACGATCTGTCGCAATTTCGTCGGCGACGTTGTTGTTGCGTAGACCACCCCTATGGACGGAAATATAGCGACCGTTTGTTTATCAATAGCAGTATCAAACGGTTATTATTATATTTCCGTCCAAGTGGGTATCGTTCGGGGGCTGTGTTTCTCATGCGGGGGATCAAGCCTAGAGAGACTCTTCCGGCGAACCACCCTGTGCTCCAGCCCCCCCCTCCCCTCCGTTGCTTAGCCGGCACAAGATTGTCATCGACGGCATGCGGTGGAGGTAGGGTCTCACCAGAGTTGGTAAAACGTGTTCAATCCTGTGCTCTTTGCGTTGGTTCATACGCTGGAGGGGCTCGCAGCATTCACTCTCGTTAATTTGCGATCTTGTAGCGCAGGCCTCGTGGAACAACTCGGTCGTCGTAAAAAAGTTTCTAACTCCATAAAACATCCTGTTAATAGTCTTATTCCAAGGGTTTTGTCCCCATAACGGGAGTCCAGTGCAAAAAGGGACAGTGCTGCTATCACTCGTATACAGCACAGGACACCTGTTGTAATACGAAACAGGGTGGTGGTGATAAGAAAGGTAATACTACTGTAATAGTAAAAAAAGGTGTAATTACACTAAAAACTACCGCCCACCATCCACCAACGCACACAATTTGACAACAGTTACAAATATCCTTCTGCGCGAGTCCCTAGTGACGGCGATTATACACTACATACAGTATCTTTTACCTAGGTCATGGGATTGGTAATCGCGTTGCAGTTTTCTGTTTCTTCTCAAAGTCAGTTTTTGGGTGAGGTGTAGAGCTCCTCTATTAATAGTAGGGAGGCTCAGAAAAATGAGGTGTACCCCTATGATACCGTACAGGCTTGTTCACGCTAAACGTCCAAGTTTTTCTCCCCCACGAGTGCCGCTTGTAATATCTAGGCCACTGTCACATGTTTGGTATCATCCTGACCCCCATGAACAACAGCGGAAGAGGATGGCATGGCCATTTGTTTTAGTAAGGACCTAGACTAATGTAGCACGCGTCTAGGCCGATGTGTGCCGGAAAGAATTTCAGCAGTACCAGTAGTAAACCTTGACACGAGCCGAGACCTGAGAGGAGGCGCCTCGTTTCGTGCCCTCAATCAACATGCCACTTTTTACAGTAGTCAAATATCATACATGCGTACCTGGTATTCTAGATAGAAAAAAATGCGTTCTTCTTACATGATATTATACCTGCTACCAGGTACCAGGTAGAACGTAATGGTACATGAAAATACGGCAGATACTGGTAGAACGTAGATATCGTCTCACCCACATCGCAAGGGTTGATGCCACCGCCATCCGACGCAGCATGAGCTTCAACGTCAAAACCACTCACAAGCATTCCCAGAAAGAAGAAAACCAAGGGAAACCTAAAAAGGAAACCTATTAGACTATGTGAATATGTACCGTGTATGCACGAAGTCTGTCTCCCTTCTGTACCTAATTCCTGCTTAGCATCGACATAATAATCCACCTGCTGCCCTTGCTCTACCCTACCTTCTCATTGCATACATGTCCATCCACCTTCCACACTAAAACTACCAGTAGTATTGGTTACCTACTACCTGGTATTATGTCGCCATCCGACAATGCGCAGCATGAAACACTGGGTTTTATATATCGAGAAAGTGATTTTCAATTGAGATTTTTTTCCCGGCCAGGTCGTCATCGAAAACGTCCCAAACGTTTTTTTTCGGAGAACTTTGGAACGCGGTTTGTACGACCTAAACGTTTAAATGGGGAAACTCTGGAGCGGTCTTTGTGTCGGCCTACTTGGTCTCCTCGTCCTACCCCCGCGATCATTGCCGTACATTGTGCAACAACATATCAGGAGTAGGAGCAGCAGCAGTAGTATGAGCGTCCACGTCGATCACTCATACGTAAACATTCCCGGAAAGTACGAGTTGAAGAAAAGCAATTTTTGGGAAACCCACCAAAAAGGAAACCTATCATACGCACATAAATATTTGCACCCCTCCCATGTATCCACAAAACGATTCGTGATTAACTATTACTGTTGTTATGTTTGCCATCCGGCAATGTGCAGCATGAGCTTCAACGTCGATCACTCATAAACCATAAACATTCCCAGAAAGTAGAAGACAACCAAGGGAAATCCATTCGTGATCGATTACTGGTGTCGAGCAGGGAGACGAGGGTTTACAAAAACCGAAAAAAAAAAAGAAGAAGAGCGGGGTCCGGCACAAGGAAGTAAAGGATCGGGCGAAGGGAGACAAGGAGTTGAGTAAAATCATGGCAAAAATCGCCGCCTTGCGAGAAAAACTCAAGGACTGCAAGGACACGGGGGAAACGTCCTTAGCCGAAGCGAAGGGCGGGCTGGCCTTGCAAAAGAAGCACGTCGTGGAGATCCTCGTCGAGCTAGAAACGTGCAAGGTGATCGATAGTCGATGATTGAGTAGTAGTATAGTAGTATAGTAGGTTGCCCCTTTTAACGGGCCATAGTGCATCGGGACGGTAAGGTCCCTTATATACTTACGTCCCTTAACCCTTCTACGACTTGCGAAACAAATACTATACTGGTTCCAAGTAGTTTGTCCCAAAAAACGTGGGTGCAGTTCCAAAGGGGTTAGCAATTGTGGTCTCTCTATTAAAATATAACTCTCTCTATTAAAATAGAAGTTTACTCGTTTTTCTAGCAATCTATGTGGCGTTTTTCTTGGCGAGAGAGAGTGGGGTGGCCCCTTTTAAGGGACCTTGGGTCCCGTATTGAGTGTTGCGTCCACCGTAAGGGACGAGGTCCCTCAAGGTGGGAAAAAACGGTGCGGAAACGTTTGAGGTCCTTTAGACCGGTGCTATAATATTTATGATGGGAACGGGATACTGGTATTAATTTTCGGAACAGTTCATTTTTACACCATTTTAGCGGCTGTACCTCGCAGGGTACTAAAAATAAGATTTTCTGTAGTCAGGAGTAATTGGTTCTTTGTGCGAGAGCTTTCCATTGCTGCTGGTAGTTCCTGCGGGGCCTTCGTTCGCAGTTTTTACGAAGGAGCACGATTTTGCAAAGTTTGTAAAAATTGGCCCAATTATTGCGAGATTGAGTGATCTGTAAACTACAAATTTCCTGGATAAATCTGGATTCATGTTTTCATCATTTATTTGTTTACCTGGTTCGTGTTGACTATGTTTGGCTGTTCGACAACAATGAAGCGGACGTGGTGCAATTCAACTAGTTCATACTATTAATAATTCCAAGACGCAAATTGATTTACATGTTTGAGGGAGACGATAAAAGCGAAATAAAATAAAATGAAAATCGTCGGGAAAGCGAATTTTCATTTTTACTCGGGGCATCGTTGAGAAAAAACGGCGGGTGAACTGTCGAAAATCGTCGGGAAAGCGAATTTTCATTTTTACTCGGGGCATCGTTGAGAAAAAACGGCGGGTGAACTGTCTGTTGTCGTCGTTCTTTCAATACAACAATTAGCAGCACCTCAAAAACAGAACGGCATCCTCAAAATGGACACCCCTGTTCTTCAAGACATAGATTAACTGCCATGTTCGACGGAGACGATATGAAGTCTCTAATGCTGGTTCTGCATGGTCCGTCCACCCGTCATACTTGTTCCTCCCGTACGCCCCCCCTGGCGTCAGGGTGTCGAGGTGGAACGTTTAGCCCGTTGGAAGCAAAAAAGGAGCGCCGTAAACAATTTGAAAGGACTGTGCCAAACCATTGAGGTGGGGGATTCGCTCGAAGTCGAGCTGGAGCGTCTCCACGCCCGGTTGAACGCGGGTGGACCGAGCCCCTCGTCGGTTGTAGATGAATTGGAGGCGCGGAGAGTCCATCAGAAGAAGGAGGTGCGCCCGCAGTATGAAGAAATCACGAAGAGACACCTCGAGATGGTCGCGTCTGCAGGCCGTGACGGGTTCGCGAGGGAAGTCGGTTCTACCACCACCAACACCAACATCACCACTACATTATCATCAACACCAACGCAAACATCGTCTCCGGCGGCGGCCAGTGAGCTGCAGGCTGAAGAGAAGTACCTGCGCGGACGGGTGAAGATGCGTGACAACTTGACCACTGACATGCACCGCTTCTTCCAGAGGCGTAAAGACACGATCGCCGCAAACATCCGCTTCCTGGAAGAGGCACTTGTGGCGTGCAAGGTAAGCCATTACGACGCCCTTGTTCATTTCAGTTGCGTGCTTTATAATGCTGGCGTAGATCGTTCTTTTACGCCGGCTACGGCAGAGGTGCATCATTCTTTTTCTGAGGCTCCTCACTTGAGGACCTCTACAGCTGACCCAGAAACTTGATTCGAGAAAAAATATAGTGTAACCCGATGAAAAATCCCATGGCCTACGGTATGAAACAATCGTAATGCAAAACAAGAACGATGTTCCGACGATTTTGAGTCAAGGGGCCCCGTCACGCGTCTCTTCGCTTAGTGGTAAAGGGGAACGCCTCATAAGGTCGCTATCATAGCGTTGGAATGGCCAAAACCACAATGGAGCAGTGTGCTGTGCAGTATTTTTTATTATTATTTTCACCATCAGAGAATGCGCAGCACGAGAGCGCTTCAACGTCGATCACTCATAAACGTTCCCAGAAAGTAGAAGAAAAGCAAGAGAATCCCATAAGAAAGGAAACCTATGCACGAACTTCTGCCTCCAAAGGGTCTACGCAAACATTATTACGGGGGACCATAGTAAACAGAACCCACGATGAACGCCCAAAACCGTTATTTCCCCTGTACTTATTACCCTATGGTCCTGATTACTATGTCCCCCGGTAAAAAGTTGGATGGCTAGACTATAGTCTCCACGGAAGAGCGCTTATCGTACGATTTTGTTCAAAATCGTGCGAGACCCAGGGTGTATAATATGTAGGCCTATGAAACCTAAAGGCGTTCGTTCGTTGTCCTTTCGCTGTCGAGTACGATCCTCATGACCACCCTGTGCCCTCCGAGGCAATACCGTATTTGACATAAGAAACCACCCGGGGTGATAGTTGTTTTCGTGTTTTTTTTAATCACCCGAGGTGGTGTCCTGTGGTCGGGTTGTATCTAAGGGAACCCAAGTGATAAGGGGCGTGTTTTAATTGAGGTTTGTTCTATTTATCACCGGGGTTCTCGTGCGGGGGTGGGGGGGGTACTCATTTCTCGCATGGCCGTAGTCGTATGACCATAGACCCGTGCGGGGGGTGATATCAGTACGATGGGTAAGATTTGGTACATGTGGTACACCCACCTGGCGCCCTCCGAGGTAATACACTTCAAATTCAGCAGAAAACAAACAAAAATGAGGCTAAAACTAGCCCTTTAGAAGTAACTACACCCTCGTTTTGGTGACAAAACACTTGGGATTTGTATGGTATGGGATAGTTTTGTGCGTCGGGGAAAGGTTTGAGTGTAGCATTCATGAAACAAACGTCCCCCGTGGGCACAGCTGACCCATGAAACAGTAGAGGTGCACCAACCATTTTCTGAGGCTCCTCACCTGAGAAGCTCTATGCCTCACCCAAACACAAATCGTGAGAAAAATTAAAAGTGCAGCCCGATGAAAAATCCTACCAGGTACCAGTATGGCCTAGGTATATCAAAATAATTCTGCCAAACAAAACCGGTCGTATTCCAACGATTTTTGGGTACGAAGTTCCTCGTTTGTCAGCCAGAAATATCTTGGCCAGAAAAGTGCTACAGTACCCATATCGTAGCAACCGTCAGCTAGAAGAGGCGACGCCAATAATCGCCCAAGCCATGAACACTGGATTTTATAAGTTGAGAAAATGGTTTTCAATTGGAGAATTTTTAATATTAGTTATAAGATTAATTATAAGAACGATGAATAGATGCTTGGCCAGGGCATCCAATCGGGAGCGCTCACGGCATCGCGCAACACGCAAACACGGCTGGCTGTATATACAAATGAGTATCGTAGCATGATGATGTACCTGGTAATTGTTTGGAGGTAATGTGCGCATGAAGGCGATGACGCCCTCACCGAAAAAAAACGTCAATTGAAAATCATTTTCTCAACTTCTAAAATCCAGTGTTTATGGCTGCAGAGACGCGTGGTATGATTTAGGGTACAAGACGCATGCTACGGTAGAGGTATACAAACAATTGGTTTGCTGAGGCTCCTTCCTCACTTGAGGAGCTCAATACCTCACCCAAAACCTGATTTGGAGAAAACTTGAAATGCTCCTGTAATGAACAATCCCATGGCCTAGGTATCCCTCGTACAAACAATTTGTTTTTCAGCAATCGACTGAAATTCCGACAATTTTGGGTTAAGGAGCCCCACCATTCAGAAAACGTTTTGGCATAAAAGGGCTATTAATACCTCCTCTGTCGTGGCACGCGTCAGAACAGAACTTGTTGGCAAAACAATGTTTTTCGACAGACGGGGTTCCTAAACTGAGGAGCTGCCCAATTTCGTTGGATTGTATTCTGTATTTTCTGTAATTTATGAGATTGTTCGTTGCGCAAGGTTCCCCTTCGGGATATGGTTGCCCTCAAATCCCGGGGGGTGTCGCAAGTTGAAAAAGGGGGACACAGGCGTTACTATGAGCTATACACCTGGTAGCAACATGAAAATAACTATTAAAACTATAGAAAACTAATTGGCCACCGCGCAAGTAACCAGGCATTTGACATCGACCAGCCCAAACGAGTTTATAGTTCAGTTTTTATACCTACTGTAGTATCGTTGGATTGTATCTTCTGTATTTTTTCGAGATTGTTCGTTGTATACGGAGGTCATGGATTTGTGAACCGGGTTGCATTTTCCTTTCTTCTTGAAGCCGGTGTTTGGGTAAGGTACAGGTAGACAGCCAGGTGTTACCCCCATCGTAGCATGCGCGACCGAGGCTACGTTACTATAGGGGGGGGGTACCCCGACTTTCACTACCGGCTTTAGGCTACTCGGGCGAGTGGCTCTGCACCTCACTCCAAGACAGACTTTATTTAACATATTTTGTGGACGCAGGCAACGTCTCACTCCCGAACGGAGGTAGACCTATTTTGTTGGCGCAGCGCAGCGCAGAACAACACACAGTCCCATTGCGGCGGTGCATATCGCGAAACCGAAAAGAACAGAGGTCCTATTATAAAGCTAGGCTGTTTTGCGGAATAGCAAATTTGGTTGGGTAGGAAAACATATAATAGTAGCCTTGTAATCCCGGCGAAGGCCAACCCAACCCACGAAAAGTTAGGTTAGAAAAACAAATTCCTACCTGGTACCATTTTTTAATTTCTAACCTACTTTTTTCGTGGGTTGGGTTGGCCTTGGGTGGTGACGTTCGTCGGTTTCAACACGATTGTTGCATGTTTTTCTACCCGACCACATTTTGGTGTATCGCAAACACCCTAATGACCCCCCTACACGCTTGCTACGGTTGAGGTGCACCGTATTTTTACTGAGGCTCCTCGCTTGAGGAGCTCAATACCTCACCCAAACACTGATTTCGAGAAAGCCAATACAGTAGTTCTCCCCGACGAACAATCCCATGGCCTAAGTGTACAACGAAACACATTTCCCAAAACCAAATGAATTTCCGACGACTTTGGGTTCAAGAGCCCCGTCCTTCAGAAAACATTTCAGCACAAAAGGGCTGCCTCTATCGCAGCACGCGTCCCTACCGTAGTAGCCTTGGTTGGGCGTCCACAGTCACCTCGCCTCCCCTCCCCTACCGTCCCCTTCCTTGTTTTTCCCAAATTAACTTATTTCCTCCCTGTGGCGCATCCACATTCACCTCGCCTGGCTAAGACAGGCAGGGGTACCCCCATTCTCACTACCGAGCTTAACCACTTCATAACTGCACCCACGTTTTTGGGGACAAAATACTTGAAATTAGTGTGGGATCGTTTTTTCGGTGGTAAAAGGGTTCATTAAGGTTAATTAAGCCCCCTCGTTCATAACCAAACAGAAAACATGCAGGTATTTTGTTGGCGAAAAGTAGAAAAACAAAAAAGACAAAGCGGTGCACAACTCGGAACCGAAAAGCGCAAACGCCTTTTAAGACTGCAAATAAATAGGGTAACCGCTCGCGCGGGGCTCTGAGCCGGTGAGAAACGAGGCCCTAGAAGTAAGTAACCCTCCTGTCGTAGCGTTGATCCTCGACTCCCCGACCCCACCGCTCCCTTGCCCTGTTTTCCCCCAAAACAACTACCTTCCTTGACGCATGCTATAGTAGTACAGATGCACCTTTTCTTCCAGAGGCTCCTCACTTGAGAAGCTCTATTTCTCACCCAGACACAAAAAATAGTTGATATACGTTGCAGGTGCAACCCGATGAACAATCCCATGGCCTGGGTATGATATACAACGCACGAAAAAGATTGCAAAACAAGAACGGCATTCCGACGATATTTGGGCTAGGAAGGCCCGTCATTCAGAAATATTTCAGCCAACAAGGTGCTACCCCTATCAAAGAAAATTCCTTCCTCGATCCATGCTGCGATAGGGGTACAGCGGTGTACCCCTTTTAAGACCATGCGGTTTAAAACCATCCGGTTTAAGTCTTTTCGAGAGGTAAGACGAAGTAAGTCGGCTTGCCATGAAAAACAAAAATACTTGGAATTAGTATGATATCATTTTTGCAGTAGTAAAAGACATGATCGTAGTAGAGATAAAACCACTTAAATTGGCGCGTGGCTTGTCATTGGGTGGTCTTAAAGTGGGTACACCACTGTAGCACAACTTTTTTTTCCGAGGCTCCTCACTTGAGGAGCTCTATGTATACCTCACCCAAAAAACTGACTTTGAGAAAGATGAAAATGCTAAACAGATGAACAATCCCACGGCCTAGGTTTAAAGTCAAACGGTTCGTATTGTAAAACGCAACGACGTTAGGTAGATAGTTCCGATAGTTGAGGAGCCCCGTCAAACAGAAAGTGTTTTTTGTCCAAAACCTGCTACCGTTATCGTAAGACGCGGCCCTCCCTCTGGTACCTCTGGTACCTTTGCTGGTCAATGGAAACGATACAGGCTCGCCTTCAAGTTTTTGACGCTGAGATCGAGGACGCGGTGAAGGAGATGGCCCAGTTGAAGTCTCGGATGATGGAAGTAGAGGTGAGAGACCAAGGTTTTTTTAAGGGATTGGGTTGGGTTTGGGTTGGGTTGGGTTGGGTTGGGTTGGGTTGGGTTGGGTTGGGTTGGGTTGGGTTGGGTTGGGTTGGGTTGGGTTGGATTGGGTTGGATTGGGTTGGGTTGGGTTGGGTTGGGTTTTGTTGGGTTTGGGTTGGGTTGTGGCGAGGAGCACAAAGGTGGGTGTGGGGGCGCGTACTCATTTCATGCATGGCCGTAGACGTTCGACCATAGACCCTCGCATCCCTAAAATGCCGGGACGGAGCACGCAGGGGGTCACGTCAGGGCCACCCTATTTGATTGTAATGTTGATCTTTGGTGCTTTTCGGTTTCAGAATATGTATGCACCGCCACCATGTGATTGCTTTGTTTGCTACGCTGCGCCAACTCAATAGTAGAGAGAGGTATAAAGCCAATCGCGCGAGTGGCGAATACTCTTTGGTGAAAATGGGGGTATAATACTCCCCCTACAGGATAGCCTTGGTCGAGAGCAGCACCGACATCACAGCTTTCGTACAGCAATGGACACCTAGTAAAAACCACGGTAATAAGAAAGCCCAGGCTGAGATTTACAGAAGAAATATGAAATTGTGGAGCCGTCATACTAAAGTTAGTGTGGATCGCACCCTTTCTCACATAAGAGATCCAGCCTGACTCAGCACCTCTGTTTCTTTGCTAGGTGCCCTGTGCTGTATGATGCATTGTGGTGTGCAATCGATCGAGAGAGGGAAAAATCTGAATGAATACCGATGGTGCGGAAGTATTTTCTGCCCTCTCTCCCTGGTGGCTGAGGCCGTAGAGCTTACCGCTTACTCGAGAAAATGGGGTTAGCGGTGGGGTTAGGGTTGGATATAATCCAACGTGTATGTCAACCCCATTTTCTCTAGTAATTGGTAAGGTCCTGTACCCTCGGCTGAGGTGCGACTTTTCATGTCAAATTATACATCTACCGCCTTTTACCGCTTGTTGTGAACAATAGTACACTACAAACAAAATTGGCGGGCCACCCAAAATTTTCCAAGCGGGTTCGGTGGGGTTATCGGGTTATTTGCCTCGCCTCACCTTGCCTGGGTTTGCCTCGCCTCGCCCTGCCTTGTTCTTCCTCCCTTCTCCATTCTCACTTGTCGTGCTTGCCCATTTCGTCTCCTCCGGTTATGCTCTTTTTCGGCGCTTTGCCTCATTAAGCTCGTTTATGGTCCCTTTTCCGGGATTTATTTATGCTTCCAGATACCTAGTTTATGCTCGAAGTTTTGCTCAATTATGCTTTCAGGCTACAAAAAAGGAGCCCCAAAAGGCAGCTTATGCTTGAAAAAGCTGCCGGCAGAAGAAACCAAAGCCTATGCTTGCCCCCCCGCTTTCGCTCCCCACGAACACACGCACGTACGCAGATACGCGCGCGAATGCGGCTTGGGTCAATGCACCGCGCCTATGAAGCAGCCCCCCCCCGGCCGGCCAATAGTGTCCTCGACAAGATCGCTAAGTGGAGGCTGGGAACATTCTCGAGAACGTTCCCAGATCACCTGCGGGCGTTAGGCGGGGATCATTGCGAGAAGAACGTGTGGATCGCGGAGCGAGTCCTGTCAGAGAGAGGGAAGTTGTGCAAACTCGGCAACGTGCTCGGCGAGGGAGGCTTCGGCCGCGTCTGTCAGATGTCGGTGCTTGGGCTGGAGGAGAGCTTGGCGGTCAAGATTGTGACGGTGGGCCGTGTTTTTATTTACCCTCGTGACGGGGAATTGGACTGCTGACACGTGCTACTACGATAGAGGTACTATAGACAAAGGCTATGATAAGGGGGGGGGGTGTGCCCCCCATTTCGCTACCGGGTTTAGATAACTGTTAACAGCGCGAGTGGTTATGAACCCACCTCATTGGAAAATTGACTCTACATTTACATATGTTTTGACGGCGCAGCGCTTGGCATGGATGGGAGCAAGAAGTAGCGGCAGTGTGCGGAGTACCGTCGTTTGCCTCAATAGTGCGGCACTTCCGGCTGGCACATACAGGCACTATAGAGGGACCACTACTGTATGTGTATTCCTAGGCCATGGGATTGTGCACTATTCGTAGGTTGCACTGGCCAGTAGTTGTTTTATCAAAATCAGATTGTGATCGCGGCACATGGCACATGGTACAGCTCCTCGGGTGAGGAACGCCTCCTTCTATGGCACGCACTCCCCATGATGGGGAACTGCAGTGCGATTGCTGTGCGACTTACTTTTATTGTGCTATACAGTAGTGGTCTCTCTGCAATGCCGGTTGAATATTGCCGGTTACCCGATAAAATGCCTATGAAATCGCTTGGCACAGGTGGGAACAACCAGAAGTGTTCGTATATGGAGTAGTGCCTGTTACCGCTATAGTGCCGGTGTCTTCCGGCCGGCATATACCGACACTATAAAGAGACCACTACTGTAGAACAATGCTGTGCTGTAGGGGAAGAGGGGTGTCATATATTTTAGTTTCCACAGCAGTATGTACCAGTCTTATTTATGAAGGGTGCTGGCCGTCAACCGATATATCCTCCACACTTCTCTCGCTTGCCGTGCGGTCATGCTTCCTGCCTCGGGGGGGGGGGGGGGGGGGGGGGGGGGGGG
>JAYJMJ010267691.1:0-13372 GCA_036873875.1 Laminaria ephemera | reverse complement strand
GGGGCGGGGCGGGGCGGGGGGGCGGGGGCGGGGGTTTGTTGAAAGCCGTGTTTAAGTCGCATTGCAATGTTTGTGCGGCATCCTCTTTCTCGCCGCATTCTCCCCGCCTGGCACGTGCGGCTCGGCCGCTATCTACACATTTTGCTGCACGCGACATCACGTAACAAATTTGTTTTATGCCATGTTTTTATTCTTATGTGGAGCAGAGAGTGTCCTACACTGCTTTCAGTGTCGACATTGCTTTCTTGTGTTTTGTGTAAAAGTCGTGCCGGGAGTGATTAACTCACAAGCTTGTTAGGTCCCGTCGCGTATTAGTGTACGTACCCACACAATGTTGGTTTTGAGGAGACCTATCGTAGAGCGTTTTACGTGCGCTTCAACAATTGTAGTCAATGATGCTGGGTTGTCGCATTATTATGGCCTAACGGCGAGGAGGTGTTACGGTAAGCATTTGATCTGGACGCCATAAATACACAACGCTCTTGTACTACAGTAACACCTCTGTACTTCAGCATTTGGATCACCGGCTAGTTCAGAATGTCAGCCCTGAGCCTGACCTCGAACCTGCCCTAACCCTAACCGTCCGGACTGTCCAGAACGGATGCGGTCTCAACTTTCTAGGGTGGGCGTGGCCGCAGAGGAAGTTGGCCAAGGGACCCGATGGATGTAGGTGGCGCCTATGAGACACTATGGCTGCACCTGCTGCTTCGTCGTCGGGTCGCTACAACTACAATAACGACTCCGACGAAAGACACGAATAATTCGACTCCTCTAATGGTCGACCCGCGTGCGCCGAGCATAACGTGATGCCCCGCGACGACAGCAGCCACGTCTTCATCTTCTTCAGGAGTATTAGGGCTTAGATGGGTCTAAGCAGCGCCTACGAGCCATTATGGCTGCGCCTTCTGCTTCATCGTCGGCCGTTAACCACCACTTTTTTTACGTGTTCGACAATAACCCCATATTTTCGAATCTTCCGACGGTCAACCCGCGTACCCCGAGCGTAGCGTGGTGCTGCGCGTCGACTGCAGCACATCTCCTTCTTCTGCTGGGGTGATAGGACTTGGATGGGTCTACGCGGCGTCTACGAGACGCTACGGCCGTGCCTGCTGCGTCGTCGTCGCCGTTGACCACGACAAAACCGACGAAACCGACGAAAACGTCAGATGTTTCGACTCCTCCCAGCGTACCCCGAGTGCTGCGTGATGCCCCCGCGACGAGAGCCACATCTCAGTCTTCTGCAGGTATTCTAGGGCTTGGATGGGTGTAAGCCTACGAGACGCTATGGCTGTGCCAGCTGCTTCATCGTCGCTGTCGTTCATTGCGAAGAGTTCGACGAGTTCGACGGAAGCCGTAAATGTTTCGACTCCTCTGATATGGTCAATCCGCGTACCCCGAGCGCAGCGTGATGCCCCACGACAACAGCAGCCATATCTCCATCTTCTGCAGATGTGATAGGTCTCAGATGGGTGTAAGCGGCGCCTACGAGACGCTATGGCTGCACCAGCTGCTTCGTCGTCGGCCGTTACCTACAACGAGTTCAACGAGTTCAACGAAACCCCCAAATTTCTCGTCTTCTCTGAAGGTGATGGTCAGCCCGTCTACACCAAGCGCAGCGTGATGCCCCGTCACGACAGCAGCCGCATCTCCATCTTCTACAGGTGTGATAGGAGTCGGATGGGTATAAGCGGCGTCTACGAGGCGTTGAGGCTGTGCCTGTTGCTTCATCATCGGCCGTTACCTACGACGATTTCGCAACTTCGACAAAACACCCATATGTTTCGTCTTCTCTGAAGGTGATGGTCATCCCGCGTACCGCGATCGCAGCGTGATGCCCCGCGACGACAGCAACCACATCTCCATCTTCTGCAGTTGTGATAAGACTTGGGTAGGTGTAAGCGGCGCCTACGAAAATATGCTGCCACGTCTGCGGCCTCATCGTCGGCCATTCACTACGACGAAACCGACGAATTCGACGAAAAACCCATATTTTTCGACTCCTCCGATGGTCGACCCGCGTGCGCCAAGAAAAACGGGATTTCCCGCGACGACATCAGCCGCATCTCCATCTTCTTCAGGAGTGATAGGGCTTGGATGGGTCTAAGCGAGGTCTACGAGACGCTACGGCTGTGCCTGCTGCTTCGTGGTCAGCCATTATCTACCGGTAGTTCGACGAGTTCGACGCAAACCATACCATTTGCGACTCCTCTCTGCGTACCGCGAGCGCAGCGTGATGACCCCCCCGCGACGACAGCACCGAGTTTTCCATCTTCTGCAGGTATGGTAGAGCTTGTTCGACAGAAAAATGCACATACCGTTCCCCCCCAACTACTGTATACAGACAACGCCAAATTGCAACCTTCGGGCGGTTTATATGTATATAGCAGTCGGCGTCCCCGATGGTCTAGTGGGTTAACCTCGTAACCACTAAGGTCGATTTCGCTGGTCCGGCCCCTGCGAGTGCATACTCGTACTGGTAGGGACTTTTTCTGGTGCTAAAAAATGACTTGCGGAAAGCGCGCAAGCGTGAGTTAACAAAATTCGATGAAAATCGACGAGAATTGGGAATGCTGAACCCTCTGCGCGATAAAATTGAGGGCACGTACCGGGGGGTAGACGGAACGGCACCTGTGACCACGGCTTGTCCAGAAGCTGGAAAGTAAACAAATAGATTAAAAAACAAATTAAACAAATAATAGCAGTACAATATAGATATGCGTATCTTAGCAAGTGTTCGGTCCCGATCATCGATGGCAGTAATTGCAAAAATTGTGAATGCCAACCGCAATTCTTAAGAATAACAAAAAGGGCGACTGCTCTACGATCCGTTTTGTAAGCCGGTCTAAACCTAAGCTTCAGGCGCGTCTTGCTCTAGATTCCGTTGCGTACGCCGGCCTTACCCTAGGCTGTGTTTTGTTGATGTCAAAGAGTGTTTCTGAAGTTTGCTCAGCTCACCCAGCCCCTCCAACACCGTCCACTTGTTGTTGGCCGCCCGGAATCACGGTACGCAGGTTTCTCTACATTGGTTGCAGGGCATGCACACCTTGAGGAGCCGCAACGACCACCGCCGCCCTTGTTACCCCGCCGGCCACGACCACGGGGACGATCACCATTGTTGCCTTATCGCAGACCACCATTGCGACCTTTTCAACCACCCTCACCCCTTCTACGGCATCGGCCACGATAACCACCACGACCGACGTCATCACCTCGTAACGGGCCACCGTCGTCACCTCGTAGCAGATCAACGTCGTCATCCGTAAAAGACCACCGTCGTGACCTTCTCGGGCACCCTCACCCCTGCGAGCGCACCGACCATGACAACGACCACGACCACCGAAATCGCCTCGTAGCAGACCACCGTCGTGACCTCCTCGACCAGCCTCACCCCTGCCTGTGCACCACGACAACGACCACGACAACGACCACGACCATCGCCATTACCTCGTAGCAGATCACCGTCGTCACCTCGTACCAGGCCACCGTCGTCACCTTCTCGACCACCCTCACCCCTGCCTGTGCACCGGCCACGACAACCACCGAAACCACCATCGTCTCACTCCAGAGCACATCAAGGTCGCCACCTCGTAGCAGACCACCGTCGTGACCATCTCGACCACCTTCACCCCTGACAGTGCACTGACCACGACAATGACCACGACCACCGCCGTCACCTCGTAAAAGACCACCGTCGTGATCATCTTGACTACCTTCACCCCTGCCAGTGCACCGATCAAGGCAACCACCAGGACCACCTCTATCACCGAAGATCATCGCCGTCACCTCGTAGCAGACCACCGTCGTGACCTCCTCGACCACCCTCACCGCTGCCAGTGCACCGACCACGAGAACAACCACCATACCAACGTCGTCACCTCGTCGCAGACCACCGTCATCACCTCGCACCAGACCAACGTCGTCACCTCGCTGCAGACCACCGTCGTGACTTTCTCTACCAGCATGTCTTAGACAACCACCTTCATTATGTATGCCGCGGATGTGCCTGCGGTCGGTAATCCTACCGCCACGATCGTGCACTCCATGTGGCGATGCAAACCTTCACTAATGAATGATGGGGGTGAGTAGACACTTTCATTGAAGGAGTAGGTGGCGAGAGAGGGGAGGGGGGGATAGAGGGGAAGGCGACTTCTCGATCCCCCCCGAGGCGGATGTCTCGCTACGGAAGATTGTGCTACGGGTGCACAGAGGGCAAGCTCACTGGACCGACTACCGTTTATCAGGTGAAACGATACTCCGTTTTAGTTATTTTTTGTGTCCATGGAAGATTCACGTCTTGCTCATCACCCTGGACAGAAATGTAAGGACATTGTTGGCAATAACATGAATACTAAACGGTTCTTCATATTTATGTCCAGAGTGGTATATTGTGGTGCCGCGAAGAATGGCATATCAATGTCTACTCATCGGTGTTCCTGCATCGTACCTTCCTGCGGAGAAGTGCTAAGCATGCGTAGCTATGTGGACTTGGAATTTCGACCATGAATTACCCCCCGCCCTCGACCCCGTACCCTTGTTGATGGGTTCCATCATCCATAATTTTCCGCTGTTTTGGTTTCACTTCTGCATCATCACTTATTCGTTCTGTACTTTCGGGGCTATCATAGATCAACAATGAACGCCGCGGTGTATCAAAATCGTTTGGGCCACCGTCGCTCCCTGCTAACAGAGAGCCGAAATGCCTCAGGGAGACGAATGCACAAGGGGCGACGAACCGGTTTCGACGACCCGCTTCACCCAGATCGAGAACGAGAACGCGGACGTTGTGTGGCCGTCCCTCCCCTCGCGCTCGGTTCACACGGAAAGAGGTCTGATCTGTTCGGCGGGCGGCGACTCTTTCGGTACCCTCGGTTATTCCTGTAAAGGCCCCGCCGGTCCTTTTGGTGCTCAATATAATGGCTTTAGCGACAGGCGCTGCATGACTTTGAAGGTGTGTTCGTTCGTAAGCGAGATACTTGCGGGGGCTGCTACGCTTCGGTAGAGCATACGGTGGACGATTGTACTGATATAGCGCCGCTACATGTTCGTGGGAGGGTGACACGGCGTTCGATGCTACTGCTGTACTATCGATCAGGTTGTGTGTTACTTCGTGCTCTTGATGCTGCTACTCGCTTTTTGCTGCAGTTCTGATGTCCACACGCCATGCCTATTTCTGTGCATTCTTGTTTTTCCTGCATTCTGCTGCAGGAGGGAGGGCAACCAACCGAGGCAGGGCGGGTGCTTAAGAACTCGAAGATCACGCCGTTATAATAGCCTACCACTATGACCGACGTAGTCTTAATGGTCGAAGCGGGGGCGGGGGGAAGGAGGGGCGACGGCAAGTTCGAGACAAATACTGCTGTTTGTTGGGGTGAGAAACGGTTGGCTGAAGAGCCGATGTGGCGATAATAATATAGCTGCAAAAAGTATACGTCTGAACCTTGGTGGACTCTTTTAAGCGGGGAGTGTTTAATTGGTGTAAAACGTCGTTTTTTTCAGGCGCGTTTGTTTGTTTATGCAGTTGCGCAATCGCTCGTCGCAAGCGCTTCGGTTTGCGTGTTGGCGTTGGGTTGTATCCCCCCTCGATACGATACGGTTAAGTCGATGTATAGTTACAAACTGGCTGATATTGACGTGACATGTGACCGCCAAAAGTAACCAGCCAGTATATTGACCAGCCCAACCTACCAGCCAACCAACCAATCAGCCAACCAACCAACCAACAAACCAATCAGCCAACCAACCAACCAACCAGCCAACCATCCAACCAACCAGCAATCAAAAGCAATCACCTAACCAGCCAATCAACTCAGCAACGGATGGGTATGCTGCCGTTACGTTGCTGCAACCAATAACAGGTCACTTGATACTGCCTACGGACACCATGCTTGCCCCCGTCATGAATCATATCGACGCGGATATTTTCGAGGGCACCTGCGATAGGTACGGGTTCGTGGAGGGTCACGCGATTTTATCCCCTCGGGATTTGACGTTTTCCCGAGCAAGACGTTTGGGAGTTTTTCCACAACGGAACCAGCTTGCACCTAAGGAGGTCGTGGAGCCGCCTCCACTCCCCCCCCGTCTGTTAGGCGAGTCATAGGAACGAGATCATGAACGTTACCCGGTACCACTCTGATCCGAAATGTAGACCCCGTTTGAGTCTTGGTGTTAATGTCTTCTCCTGCGGAACTAACATCCTTATGTGCGGAAATCCGGGGGTAATACCCTAACCTCCCCTGTTCACAAGCCGGGGAATGTTTATTATCCCCTCTAGCTGTTGTCAGAATGCATAAACATCCGTGTTGGTGTCAAATAACGTCATCGCATTTGGAGGTCACAGAGGAAACATCAAACGGGGCCTATATTTACTAACGGAGGAGGTTGAATTGCATACGACAACGTTGTCGGTGTTGGCTACTGGTGTTTTCATGTGCGGTCTCAGTAGAGCTATATTAAGGCTGACCATAATTATTTTTAGGGCGGCTAGGGCGGGCATAACCAGTGTTACGGTGGCTAAAATAGGTTGTAGACTAGAGCTAGCCGTTAACCGTATTGGCTCCAAATGTTGTCTTGTAATATCATAGTTCGGCTCTTTTCGCATGATAAGCGCGGCAGGAAATTGATGCAGGTAGTCTAAAATATGATTTTCCGATAACACAAAACGCGAGGAAGAGACCCCTACAAACACCACAAGACAGACTGTAAAACATAGACTGTGTCAGCAACGAGCGTCGCCCCCCGCCCCCCCGCCCCCCTTCCCACTCAGAATATTCGCATGCACGCACGCACAAGTACCAAGAGCCCTTCTGCCTCTTTCGTTTCAGGAGAATATTTTTCTAAAGCTGAAATGCCCACCCCTCTCCTTCGTTGATGGCCGTCGATTGTTGTTCGCAGTTCGATCAGGGCCGGAGAGCTCGAGGTTCTCGTGACTCTTCTGTCTGAGCTGCCAAAGAAAGGCCGACTATTTATTGTTAGGTCTACAACGATGGTCAGATACAGCGGAGAATCATACCCCACCCAACCCCACCCCACCCCACCTTAAAGAACTTCGGACGGGGATGGGGTGGGGATTACACCCTAGATAATGTGTCATGCCTTCTGGTCATTGACGTTGTTGTTCCTGGTTGATTGCTCTGACCGTGTTTGTTGCTTTCGGGGGGTTAACCCCCTTAAAACTGGAAACCCGTTTTGGGGGACAAATTACTTGGAAATAGCATATAGAGGAGTTTTGGAGCGCTAAAGAGGTTAAGCCAAGACGGGCGGATCGGACGGGCACAGCGTAGTCAGTTTTGGGAGGATCTCGCCGAGTTTTACTAGTTGTTTCGAAAACAAAAAAACAGAAAACGATTCGTGTTGAGGAGGTTCTATTCCCACGCTTGGTTTTCGATTGGATAGGCTTACTTTCTCGCCTGTTCCAGAACGCCCTGTTGTTGTTAGAGATCCGCGCTTGTGGCACAACTTAGGGTTTAGCTGTGCGCATCTAGGGAGTAAGGGAGCTACCGTGGCGAATATAGGTAGGTGTTGAAGGAGGGTACGAAAGAAAGAGGTGAATGGCGTGCCGGCGCGCTCGGGACACGTTATTTCTGCCGCGGGCCGCCTGTCACACCCTTACCTTTCGACGCGATGCGCAGTCAACGAGAAAGGAAAATACAATGGCGTAGGTAGGTGTTGAAGATGATGATGCTTCAGAAATAAGTGAATGCCTTGCCGCCAAGCGCCGGACACGGGTATTTCTGTCTTAGGCCGTCAATCACACCATGTCCGTTCGACGCAGATGCGTGTAGGACCACCCCAGCTCACCGCAATGACGTTAGGGGGGGATGGGGTGGGGGCTATGCCTTGGACGATTTCCCATGTCTCCTGATGGTCGACGTTGTTGTTCCTGGTTGGTTGCTTAAGCCATATGTGAAGTCTGGGGATGGCGTTAAGTCACGTTCAGGTTTGGGCGGATCTTGCCGAAGTTTTACCGTACCGGTTGCTTCTAAAAAGAAAAACGAAAAACGACTCGTATCGGGAAGGATTTGTTTCCTTTCTGCTTTTGGTTTTCAACTTGATAGACTTGCCTACTTCCTCGCCTGCTACGGATATCCCTGTTGTTGTCAGAGATCCGGGCTTGTGAGTCGACCTAGGGTTTGGCTATGCGCAGCCTGCGAGTAAGGAAAGTACCATGGCGTAGGTAGGTGCTGAAGGGGGGGGTGCGTCAGAAAGAAGTGAACAGATTGCCGCCATGCGGCGGACACGCTTTTTTTGCCGCAGGCCGTCAGTCACAACATCATTACCTTTCAACGCGCATTTACGCGTCAATAAAGGATGGAACGAGTGGGGGAGACGTGCCTTAACCCCTACACCTGTGTTGTCTATGCCTAGGGGGGATGATGGTCGGTTGTGATAAAGATTGGACATCATTCGTGCTTGGCCTGCCAGCTGGAGATGCTAAGGCGTTCACGTGTAAGCAGGGGATGATAAGAACGCGACTTTGGGTCTGGCTATCCGCAGCCAGGGAGTAAGAAAATTACCATGGTGTACGGTAGCTAGGTGTTGAAGCGGGGTACGCAAGAAAGAAGTGAATGGCGTGCTGCCACGCGCCAGACACTATATTTTTGCTGTAAGCCACCAGTCACACCAACACCTTTCAACGCGCATTTGCATATAAAAAAAAAGGCGGGGCAAGCGAGGGAGACGTGCCTTGACCCTTATACCCTGTGTTGGTTGTGCCTGGTGAAGATTATGGTTGGTTGTGACAAATATTGGACATGATCCGTGTACGACTTGCGAGCTAGAGGTGCTAAGACGTCGGGATGTAAGCAGGAGGTGATACGAATGCGGCTTGTGGTTTGGCTACGCGCAGCCAGCGAGTATGGAAAGTATCATGGCATAGGTAGCTGTTGAAGGGGGGGGTGCGTCAGAAAGAAGTGAATGACGTGCTGCCACGCGCCGGACACGATATTCCTGCCGTGCGCCGTCAATTCAAAACACCAGTACGTTTCAACGCGCATTTACACATCGTAATATGACGGGACAAGCGGGGTAGACGCGCCTTCACCCCTATACCTGTGTTGGCTGTGCCTGGTGGAGATGATGGTTGGTCGTGACAAACGATTGGACATCATTCGGGTTCGATTTGTGAACTGGAGGTGCTCAGACATTAACGCGTAAGCAGGGAATGATAAGAACGCGACTTTGGGTTTGACTATGCGCAGCCAGCGAGCAAGGACTGTACCATGGCGAGTAGGTAGGTGTTGAAGGACGGTGCGTCAGAAATATTTGAATGGCTTGCCGTCGCGCAACGGATACGATATTTCTGCCGTAGGCCGTCAGTCACGCCATCACACTTCAACGCGCGCTTACACACCGCAAAAGGATGGGGCGAGCGGGCAAGACTTGCCTTCACCCCTATACCGGTATTGGTTGTGTCTGGTGGAGATGATGGTTGGTTGTGACAAAAAATGGACATCCTTCGGGTTCGAGCTGCCAGCTGGAAATGCTAAGGCGTCGATGTGTAAGCAGGGGGTGATCAGACCAGGTTGTGTCTGGTGGAGATGATGGTTGGTTGTGACAAAACATGGACATCCTTCGGGTTCGAGCTGCCAGCTGGAAACGCTAAGGCGTCGAAGTGTAAGCAGGGGGTGATCAGACCGCGGCTTTGGGTTTGGCTATACGTAGCCGGCGAGCGAGGAAAATGCCATGGCGTAGGTAGGTGATGACGGGGGGGCTACGTAACAAATAAGTGAATGGTGTGCTGCCACCCGCCGGACACGTTCTTTCTGCCGTGGCCCGCCAGTTCCACCCTTACCTTTCAACACGCATTTACACATCACAAAAGGACGGGACGAGCGAGGGAGACGCGCCTTGAATCCTATAGCTGTGTTGGTTGTGCCAGGTGGACATGATGATTGGTTGTGACAAAACGTGGACATCATTCGTGTTTGACCTGCCAGCTGGAGGTGCTAAGACGTTGACGTGTAAGCAGGGGGTGATGATAACGCGATTTGGGGTTCGGCTACGCGCATCAGGCGAGCAACGAAAATACCATGGCTTGGGTAGGCGTTGAAGGGGGGGGGTACGTAAGAAAGAAGTGAATGGCGTGCTGCCACTCGCCGGACACGTTATTCTCTGCCGTAGGCCGTCCGTAACACCATTACCGTTTGACGCGCATTTGCACACCACAAAAGGACGGGACGAGCGGGAGAGGCACGTCTTGACCCCTACACCTGTGTTGGTTGTGCCTGGTAGGCATGATGATTGGTTGTGACAAAGATTGGACATCATTCGGGTTCCATCTGTAAGCTGGAAGTGCTAAGAAGCCCACGCGTAAACGGCGGGTGATAAGAACGCGATTTTGGGTTTGGCTATCCGCAGCCAGCGACTAAGAAACGTACCATGGCATAGGTAGGTGCTGAAGGGGGGTGCGCTAGAAATATTTGAACGGCGTGCCGCCACGCGTGGGGCACGTTATTTCTTCCGTGGGCCGGCAGGCACACTACTACCGTTCAACGCGTATATTCACATCACGGAAATACGGGACGAGTGGAGGGGACGCGCCTTGATCCCTTATATATCCGTGTTGATTGTGCCGGGTGGAGATGATGGTTGGTTGTGACAAACGATTGGACATAATGCGGGTTCGACCTGTGAACTGGAGGTGCTAAGACGTTGACGTGTATGCACGGGGTGATAAGAACGCGACTTTGTGTTTGGTTAGTCGCAGCCAGCGAGTAAGGAACGTACCATGGCGTAGGTCGGTGTTGAACGGGGGTGCGTCAGAAGGAAAAGCGCACGGCGTGCTGCCACGCGCCGGACACGGTTTTTCTGCCGTGCACCCTCAGTCACACCATTTCCTTTCGAAGCGTCTTACGATGGAGGTAGCAATTCTCGGCTGAAACCTTTTCTGAATGACGGGTCTCCTTAACCCAAACTCGTCGGAATTTCAGCTATGTTCTGGAAGTGTGTTCCGCTGTATACCTAGGCCATGGGATCATTCATCGGGGGGCACTCTCAATTTTCTCCAAATCAGTTTTTGGGTGAGGCATAAGAGCTCCTCAAGTGGGGAGCCCCAGAAAAAAAACGGTGCACCCCTACTGTAGAGCATGCGTCCATACTACGATAGGGGTACAGTAGGGGTATACCGTTTATTGGCAAAAATGCGTCCATGCTACGATAGGGGAACGGTAGGGTATACCGTTTTTTATCAAAAAAGCTTCCATGCTACGATAGGGGTAGCATGCGTCTTTCGACGGCAGATGTGTGCTCCGATAGAGGTGTACCGTTTTTTGGCCCAATTACTTCAGACCGGTGTTGTTACAGAGATCCGCGCATGTCACTTTCCTGGTGCCTTAGGGTTTGGCTACGTACGCGCAGCCAGCGAGTAAGGAAAGTATTATGGCGTAGGTAGATGTTGGAGGGGGGGGGGGGGTACATAAGAAAGAAGTGAACGGCGCGCCACCGCGCACCGGACACGTTGGTCCTGCCACAGGTTGTCAGTCACACCATTACCTCTCAACGCGCATTTACACATCTCAACAGGACGGAACGAGCGGGGGGGACGCACCTTGACTCCTAGACCCGGGTTGGTTGTGCCTGGCGGAGATGATGGTTGGTGGTGACAACATATTGGAAATTATTCGGGTTCGACCTGCCAGCTGGAGATGCTAAGGCGTCGAAGTGTACGCAGGGAGCGATAAGAACGCGACTTTAGGTCTGGCTATCCGCAGCCAGCGAGCAAGGCGAGTACCATGGCGTATATAGGTAGGTGTTGAAGGGGGGTGCGTTAGCAAGAAGTGAATGGCGTGCCGCTACGCGCCGGATACGTTTTTTTCTGTCGTGGGCCGTCAGTCACACCATTTCCTTTCCACGTCAGACGCGTCCCACAATAGGGGCAGAAATATTCTTGGCCAAATTATTTCTGATAGTTGTGGGGGATTCGCGCATGTTACTTTCCTGGTACCTCGTA
Organism: Laminaria ephemera; assembly: GCA_036873875.1. NCBI lineage: Eukaryota > Phaeophyceae > Laminariales > Laminariaceae > Laminaria > Laminaria ephemera. The sequence goes on along the minus strand of JAYJMJ010267691.1, from coordinate 1,425 downwards.
GGGTTTGGCTGTGCGCAGGCGGCGAGTAAGGAAAATGCCATGGTGTACTGTAGGTGTTGAAGAGGGGTACGTAACAAATAAATGAATGGCGTGCTGCCACGCGCCGGACGCGTTGTTTCTGCCTGGGGCCGTCAGTCACACCATGTCCTTTCGAAGCTTGGCTACGCGCAGGCAGCGAGTAAGGAAAGTACCGTGACGTAGGTAGGTGTTGAAGGAGGGCACGTAAGAACTACGTGAATAGTATCCTGCCACGCACTGGACATGTTATTTCTGCCGTGCGCCATCAGTCACACCGTTTCCTTTCCACCCAGCATGCGTACATCGCGAAATGAATTAGACGAGGGGTGAGAGACGAAAGGAGCCCTCTTTGTGCTGTTGTGTCTGGGCGGGGGGGGGGTGTACTCATTTCGTGCGTAGCCGTAGCCGAATGATCTTAGACCCTCGCATCTCTACACTGTCGGGGCGGAGCACGTCGGGTTTTCACCGACCAGGCAGACATCGCGTGCTGCAAGCGCGAAGCGCCTTGAGGTGTTCGGCGACTCGCAGGAAGGTCGAGCTGCATCTTACCAAGCACCACTTGTGAGGCGGGCTTCCGCACACTTTCTTGGATGTGGATGGCAGCTTCGAAATTAATTATAAAACAATCTGGTTGTGTCTGGTGGGGAGGGAGAACGAAACACAATGGCACGCCATCATCCGGACTAGACTTGTACGCTGGGGGTGATACTATCTCGTCTTGTAAGCTGAGGGGGATTAGGACTCGACTTGTGAGGAGGGATGCTAAGAACTCGGCTCTTAAGCTTGGGGTGCTAAGCACTCGAATTGCATGTTGAGGTTTTTAAGCCTCGACTCATAACAGCAGGAGGTACTGGGCACTCGGTTTGTATTCTGGGGGCGATCATTACTCGACTTCTAACCTGTCGGTGTTAATATCTCGACTTGTAAGCTGGGGGTAATGAACACTCGAACAGTAAGTTCGGGGTCTTTAAATTCTCGACGCGTAAGCTGAGGGGGCTAACCACTCGACTAATATACTGGGGGTGCTACGAAGTCAACTTGTAGGCTGGGGGTGATACGAAGTCCGCCTGTAAAAGGTGGAAGTTGTAAGGACTAAGAACTCCACTCGCTAATAACTCCACCCGTAACTTGGGGGTGCTGAGGACTCGGCTCGAAAGCTGGGGGTACGTACATGCGACGTATATATATATATATGCCAGATATTTTTATATCTCCCTGCGGGACGGAGGGGGGAAGGAGGGAGGGGGGAGGAGGGAGGGAGGAGGAATGGACAGAGCGAGGGGGTGAGGGATGGACCGGGTAAGGAAGGAGGAGAGGAAGGGACGGATATGAGGGTTGGGGGGAGGCATAAGGGGCGGACGGAGAGGAGGACGGGAGGGACGAGGAACGGGAGGTAAGGAGGGAAGG
>JAYJMJ010267654.1:0-13382 GCA_036873875.1 Laminaria ephemera | reverse complement strand
ACCAAACCAAACCAAACCAAACCAAACCAAACCAAACCAAACCAAACCAAACCAAACCAAACCAAACCAAACCAAAAGCCAAATTTCTCTCCGATTAATAGGTGCGGCATCCACTTCGAACGGTGGCCTACCTGGCCTATAATGCGGCCGCTTCGAAGGAATCTGCCGGGAGCCAACCCAAACCAACCCAAACCAAACCAAACCTCTGCTTTCGTCTCATTTTGTCTGATTAACTAACTCATAGGTACGACACCCCCTTCGAACGGTAGCCTACCTGGCCTTCAAGTCGGCTTCTTCGAAGGAATCTGCCGGAGTTGATTGCAGCAACGGGCGGCAAAGGCTCACCGCGGTTCGGGCCCTGTTTCCGGATAAGGTGGTTCGAAACCAGCTCCGGGAGAACGGGCCCGCGTTTGAGGTCTTCGAATGGGCACAGGTGAAATATGCTTTTTCTCGTTTTTTCATAGTGCTTTTGTTTTTTTCATCAAGTATCTTTTGTTTTTTCCTAGGCTTGGATTTGTCTATTTCGAAAGTAAAAACAGTGTTTTTCGCTGCCAAAATACAGCTTGTTTTGTTTTGTTTTACTTCCTATGTAGATTACCATGGTATGTGTTTACTGTTGTAGTACGAGGTTGTGTGACAAAGTGGTTCGAAACGGGCCTGCCTTTGAGGACTTCGAGTGGGCGAAGGTGTTTTTTTTGGTTTTTTGCTCTTGTCTGTTTTTTTGCTGGCACTGGCTTGACCCCTTGAGAGCTGGATGCACGTTTTAACAGACTACTTGAATTTAGTGAAGGGTACTTTGTGCAGTTGTAAAAGGGGTTGCGTCTTAGTTGGTTTGTTTTGTTTCCTATTTCCTGGTGTTTATTTATGAGTTTGTACGCCAAAGTGGTTCGACACCAGCTCCGGGAGAACGGGCATGCGTTTGTGGACTTCGAATGGGCGAGAAGGTGATTTTTTGTTTTTTACATGGTGAAGCATGCGTTTTTCTTTTTTTATAGTGAAAATGCTTTTGGTTTTTTCATTTTTTTTTTCGTGGTGGAAAGTGCTTTTTTGTCATTTCGTGGTGAAAACGCTTTTTGCAGTTTGGTTAGCGTAGTCTAATTTGAAGGTATACGTGCACTAAGGATTAGGGCCGGCCCCTCCGCCCCAGTGGCGGAGGCAGATACATTGTATGCTCGTACTCGTACAGCACAACGAGTACTCGTGCTGCTGCTAATGCCTAGCGTTGTGTACGCTCGATGTAGAAGTAGTGCGTACCAGGTATGATGTAGTGCAGCAGTAGCCGCAGCAGCAGAATAGCAGCAGTACGTACAGCAACAACGGCAGGCAGGATCCTCGGCCAACTGTCGATAATGCCGTAATACCGGAGTGCTATTGCATACGCGCAGCAGCAGTAGCAACTGCACGTAGCAGAATCAGCAGCGCAGAGCTGCGGCGTGAGCACCAGTCGAAATATCGTAGCCCAGCAACAAAGCAGCCGCAGTATATACTACAGTTCAGTTTACGAGCATCGCAACACAAAAATATAGGGTTTCCCCCTTACTTCAATAAAAACAAGCATCATACGATTACGTCTGTACTTCGACCATGAATGGTACGTCTGGGGAAAAGTATTTGTGTTATGAAAAAAGCAAGCCGTCCAACTGTTCAGCGAATGTGCGGAAAAATCCGCATCTGCTGGGCTGCTGAGGCATTATCATTCATTATGTGTTCTTGTCTTGGTTTGATCATGCACGTAAAACCAGAGACCCGAGACTGCAACAACAACACCACCGCTCGGGCTCAGCCCCTCCACCGCAGGGCGGAGCCAGCCCGTGTCCCAAGCGACATCCACCTAGGCCTACAGTAGCAACGCACCGGTAAACACGAAGAAGCAGCTTCCTTGTGGGGCGGGCCTCCTAGTGAAAGCCGTCTGACTGTTGTTTTGCTGTGTTCTCGTGAGTCTTATACAATAGTAATGGTCCCTCTATAGTGCCTATATGCGCCAGCTGGAAATACCGGCACTATTGTGGCACCTGGCACTACTTGACATACTGGAACAACTCGTTGTTCCCACCTGGGCCAAGCGATTTCATAGGCGCTATAGCGGGCAACCGGCACTACTCAACCGGCTCTACAGAGGGACCACTACTGCAGTCCTAAAAATCGAGGAGGTTGGTGCTTGGTGCAGCGACTACGGTGACGAAACAACGCAATGAACGACGCACAAACAGGACAACGAGCGCGGAACGAACACACGACGCGCTGAAGTTCATTGGGCGACGCCGACCCAGGCCTAGCGACGTAAAAACGAAGCCGCAGTTTCGCTTATGGGGCCGGCCTATAAGTGAAAGCCGACTGCTGTTTGTTTACATTTTTTTACCATCACCAGCAAAAAACGTTCATGCTGGCCAGTGAGCTTGCCTCGTACATACGAGACCGAAATAACGCAATGAACTATCGACTCAAACTTGGCAACTCACGCAGAAGGCTCGCACGACGTGCCGAAGCCCACAGGGCGATGCGACGATGTAGCGATAGTGCTGAGACGACTGTTCTTGGTAGACCGGGGGTAGATTTGTGGGAGCCAGCTGGTTGTTGTGTGTCGGGAGGCCAACGAAGATGGCGTGGGACTGCTTGGAAACGCAGAAGAAAACCGCACCCATCTTTTTACGGACCCTGAAAACAACGGTACGTTTCCAAAGCACCCCGATCTACGTTTCAAAACGCGGTGTAATTGCGATACGTAAAACTGTCTGCGTAAAGTTGTTCGTAAAAGTAGTCACACGGGGAACAAGAAGAAATTTCCAGCAAAAAGTCAAAACAGCAAAAAAATACGTATGCGGGACAATAAATATAGACAAGAAGGATCTGCAATGTAAATACCGTTTGAGGTTTGTATTAATAGATCGAACGTCTGCTATATTTCCGTCCAGAATGGTATAATGTGAACACAGAGCATCGCACCACACCAGTGCAGCAGCGGGCAGGACGCAGCAGGCAGCAGGTAATCGTAAGACAGAGAGTTCACACAGCGTCGTCAGTCCTAGACTGCTAGTACGTACGATAAGCATAAGCCCCGTCGTGACTGGGAACCGTACTAAACTTTCCGTGGTGTTGCTGTGCCACCCGATTGCCAAGCAAATCAAACCGCGGAATCATCGAGGTGGTGTCATGTGGACAACAACGAAATGGCAGAAGAGGCTGATACGTGGGGCCCGATACGTCATATACGTGGCATTGTGAAATTATTTTGCTGCATTATTCGAAATTATAAACAAAACCACGCAGGAAAGGCGTAGGGAATGTTTTGGAACTGGCTATGTTGTGCGTCAAACGTCATTTTGGAAATACGAGATCAACGGGTTATCATGCAGTACATGCCACATACGCAGTTGGCGATAGTTCGATCATAGCTATATGGAGTGTCGGGACAAAGCCACGGGAAAAGTGTACGATCATTATTCAACTGGTTATGATTTCGTGACACGGTATTGTAGTCGTGAGGTATGTGTAGTTGTAGTGCGGAGTCCCAGGACGAAACATATGGACGTAACGACAAAGGTGTGTGTCACAAGTTGTGTCACCAAGAGAAAGGCCAGTAGGCCCGAGGATAAAAAATATGGACTCGCGAATCAAGAGGGTCCGAGCGCCAGCAGGCCCGAGGTAAGAGGATGACATGACAGAACGCCAGCATCGACTGCCCCCGCCATGGGCTTTCGTTCGTCCGCACACGGGCCATGGCAGATGACGACGATAAATGCAACCATAATCCATTGGCGGTGTGCTTTGCGATGCCCTAGGTCGACGTCCAGCCTGGTGCGATGTAACGTAACACACTAAACGCAAGGTAAAGCCAACGGAAGTTCTTGCCTCCGGTTGTATCGGCTTCACCTCTTATGGTATAGAATGATGTTCATTTTTTTCATTTGGCGTAGTCTACTTAATGTGTTGTTTTTTTCCTTTTTTTTGGATGTAGGAGTTCGTGCGACAAGGTGGATGTGGAACTATCTCGGACTCCAAATGCAAGCAGTCGTATGGCATGCGCGTGGTATGCACTATCGAATGCTGCACCCGCACACTATGAGGAGACCGCGCTTATCATGTGTTCTATGTGGTGTCTCTTTACATCAGCCTCCCAAAGGGGTCATTGTACCTAGACACATGCTGCGGCAACGGTGCACCATTGTTTTTCTGAGGCTTCTCATTTGAGGACCTCTATACCTCACTCAAAAAGTTGGTTTGAGTCAACTAAAAGTGCAACGCGTTGACCAAAACCCATGGCCTAGGTTAAAAAAATATTCGTGTTGCAAAACAAGAATGACATTCCGACGAATTTGGGTTAAGGTAAGGAGCCCCCGTCATTCAGAAAATATTTTTTGCCAAAGATGCTGCCTCTCTCGTAGCACGCGTCCGTACCTGGTAACTGGTAACTCTGTACAATAACTCCTTTATATGCCGTCCTAACAGGCCAGGCTGCCTTTTCTCGAACTCCGTGCTCGAGAATCCTAAGTCCTAGGTCCTGGGACTTCTGCTCTGTTTCCACAAGACGCTGAAACCCGTTTTATACGATAGGCCACGGGTGGTATTTGCACTCGTATGGTGTTCGGTCCACACCAAGAGCTGATGAGTTTGGGGTTGGGACCATCAGCTTCACTGTAAGGAGGTTTGGTTAATGCTTGTTTACCAACTCAAACCTAACCTAACCTGACCTAATCCCCCCCTGACCCCATCCCCCGGAACGCCGCAGGTTTCCGACAACTGCGTTGAAATTTGGGGTTGGTACTGGGTGGTGTACAACAGGGCCATGCTCCAGGGGGTGGATGGCTGGTATCGGGTTGAAGACACGCCTCCAAGCAAGGTGTGGGAAAACTATGTATATTGGCTGTCACACTAACTCCAAGCTTTTTGTCCCCAAAAACATGGATACAGTTCTAGAGGAGTTAACTTCGTAGGGTTATGGGTTGGCTGACTAGTAGTCACCGACAAGCCGCCGACTAGTTACTAGACGAGTAGGAGTAATGAGAATTTTTCAGTCCGCGGGCACGGTGGAAATTTCCTCAGAACTGCATTAGGCCAAACCGACCCCACGAAACACTCTTTCAAATCGAGCTCCCTCTATGAACTCTTGACGAGTTCACATGAAACCAGCGATATAATATTCTCCCTATCTTTCTCGTCAACCCAGCCCCGGGCTCATCGCGATCGGTTCAGTGTGCGTCGCGCATTGTGCATTCCAACCCGCCGACAGACATACATGCATACATACATACTGATGTCAGTTTTGTAAAAAATTAAATATCGACACACTCAAACGTTTTGTTTTGGTGTTTTATCCAACTTGCGTGTGCACCTACTGCTGTACGTGCGCGACCCAATTAGGAAGAGGATTCTTTGAATCCTCATTATAAGTTGCTTATGTACTGCAGTTAGTTGCGTGCGGTAATTTTCGGATGGGTGGTATCGCGTTGAAACCACCGCACCAAGCAAGGTGAAGGAAAACTATGGTTAATGTCCGCTGCAAGTTTTTCTTTTTATGATGTTTCGTACGAAATGTATTATGGCCCGATGCGAGGGCCAAGGGGAAAATATATATGGCCTTAGCATGTTCTCTTTTTTACGACTTTGGTTCTTGCAAATTTGTCATGCCGCCGGGGCAGGGGGTTTCCCTCTTTGAGGTGGGAGGCGTGTCTTAAGATGCGTCCCCTTCATCTACGTATTTGTGTATTTTTCCTCTCTTTCTAACACTCTTCTTATCTCTTTCTCTCTCTGTCTCTCTTTCTATAACTATCTCTTGTCTATCTGGTGTTCTCTCTCTCCCTCTCTCTCTTTAACTACCGCGTTTTATCTCTCTAAGACCGTTGGTAATGGCAAGCCGATATTTAGCAACAAATTTTCCCAATTTGTTTTTAGAATTGTGTGCTGAAAGATTGCTCGTACCGTCGCTATGGTGAAAAACGATTCAATTGTTTTTTTTTAGGATATTTTTTGTCAAGCGGCGCAGCTCGTAATTTTTCATCCAGCCTCGATCAATATTGTCCAACAACCTTCGATCTCGAGATAGAGACAACCAACGGCCAACCCTCTTCGCTCCGGACAAGGTCCCAGGAATGTAGGTGACAGAGCCGAAGAGTTCATGTTGATCCATGCTCTAGGGCGCGAGAGGTTGCCCGCGTTGTCTTGTGGTCTTCCGTCAAATCTGTTCAAAATTCTATGTTTTGGCCGTGACGATCGAGAGTTTTTGTCTCTGTTTTCTACACACCAGCCACCAAATGCACTTTTTACAGAAGCCTGGTCGGCGCCCGCCACACGCCGTGCGGCAAGGGTGGGTCGGAGCCACTAACGAGCTCGCCACGTTCAGAATTCACGACGCTCTCGTTGACTTCGTCGTCGTCGTCGAAGTGTGTTGAGCACACGAAATCTCGCCGCTTCAAATCCAAGATCTGCTTGAGAATTTCTCAAGCAGATGTTGCCCAAGATCGCCGTCATGAATCCATTTTTTCTGAAAATGTGGAATGTTAAAAAAAAAATTAGAAAAAAATGGGCCCATAGGCAGCCGGACAGGAAACGTTTGACTGGTATCTTCGAAATTTAAGCTTTTTCGGGCAACATTGCCTTGCCATTAGCAACGGTCTAAACATCTCTGTCTTCTTACGTTGTGTCTCGCTCTAACTAGATCTGTATATCTCGTTATCTTTCTCGCTTTAACTATCTGTGTCTATCTCGCTCTCTCTAACCGTCTTATATATTGCGTCCTCTCTGTCACGCACACACACACCTCTCCCGTCTCTCCCTCCCTGTGTCGTTGTTCGATTTTGTGTGTGTGTTTTCCAGGTGGCTTCGTTAGCGGGGTTTTCTAGCACCGCCATCGACCAGGTGACGCTCCGTGACATGCATACCTTTACATGGTTCACAGTACTGTCAATATTTGTAATATATTATAGTTCGTATTCGTGTCATACCAGGGTCAAGCTACGTGTCATACGAAGTACGTGTTTCATAGCATTGCTAGGATGTGTTAAGAACGGCGTTTTTACGGCGGACCCGCTTCGTTAGCGGGGCTTTCTGGCACCGCTGTCGACCAGGCGACGCGCCGTCTCGTACAGGCCTTTTTTGACGTGAGGTGGATTTACTGGTCATAACACACGAAACATTCCAGATAAAGTATAAATGACAGGACGATTTTTGAGGATGTTTTGTGCTTTTGGGTGTTTTTGTTTTTTCAATAACCTCAACCCTGACCCAGGCTAAGGCTGCGCCCTGAGCGCAGCGTCACCGCGCGTTTTGGATTTCTTCAAATTTGCGGACCACCTCAATAATCGTAACATTTATGGTACTGTATCTGGTATTTTTTAGGTTTGAACTCACGGCAAAGTCTACTGCTTTTTTACATGGTTCGTAGTAGTGTCATGGTTGAGAGCATTTAATGGCATCGCAGCAGTGTGATAAAGTGTCATACCTGGTATGTGTTCGGTAATATTGTTAGGACAGTGCCATGACCTTTCTAGAAAATTGAAGTAAAGGTTTGGGTGGCAACTTTTTTATCGCGTTTATCTGTTTTCCCTGCCTTATGTCTTCCTTCAACTACTTTTGCGTACAGGCGCTGAGCGTTGCGGAAGCATCAGAACGTCGTAGAGAAGGCGAAGGTGAGAGGGTTTCCGTACGTGTGGTTGAGGCTTTTTTTTCTCTCTCGCGTTTATTGAAGGTTTGCTCTGAATCTGTTTTCTTTGCTTTTTCTTATCATTTTCTTGACATTTTCTTCGCGTTCTCTTGCATTTTCTCGACGTTTTCTTGTAAATTTCCTCACGTTTTTCCCATGCATTTGTTCGCAACTTGTTCGCATGTTCTATCACATTCTCTTCACGTTTTCCTCGCAATTTATTTGCAGGTTCTGTGATTTTTCCTTGGTCGTGTCCGGCGCGCACACCCACCCTCCAACCCACCAACCCATCAACCCACCCCACCCACCCACCCGTGTCACCGCATCCCAACCCAACCCAACCCAACCCAACCCAACCCAACCCAACCCAACCCAACCCAACCCAACGAAGCAGTGAATCAACCACGAGAAGGGTACATGGAAGAGAATATTGGGGGGTTCGAGGTGACGTGGGAAGACATTGCCGCCGTCTCTAGGGAACTCCTGCAAGAGGTAAGCGCGTTCGCCTTTCGTATTTCATCGCTGTCGCTACGTGCTGTTTGCTGCTATTTTTCTGCTTTATTACTGTGTTTTGTTTTGTGTAGTTTCGCTGTTTTTGTGTTGCCTTTTTTATTTTGATGTTTTGCTGTTTTGCTATTTTGCCATAGATTTGTACAGTTTATTTTACCTCCTTCCCTCCTTCACTCCCTCCCTACCTGAAACTGCATTATGGTATTCCACGAAACCCTCGCCCGGACTTGATTTTTTTTTTTCAGATGTCCGATCTTGCTCTGGAGCTGGGTTACGAAGGGGCTCCCGGAGTACTCCCAAGGGTTTCCGCTCACGATGGGGACCCCTCCCGAGAAACAGGGGATATCTCGGAAAGGGGAGGAGGGGAGGAAGGAGGGGAGAAGAAGAAGGGCTGGAGGGGATTTTTTCAAAGATTGAGAAAGGGGAAAGGAAAGGAGAAGAAATAGCCCCTAGTTTATACAGTAGGTGGTCTCTTTTTAAGGGACCATAGTGCGTCCGGGCTGCAGGGTCCCGTATATACCTAAGTCCCTTAACAATTGTGGCCCCTCTAGCGCATGAGTCGGTTTTCTAGCAATCTATGTGGCGTTGGGAGACAATGCGGTGGCCCCCTCTAGGGGACCTGAGGTCCCTTATTGAGTGTTGCGTCCACTATAAGGGACGATGTCTCTTAAAGTGAGAAAAGCCGGTACGGAGGAAATTGAGATCCCTTATGTACCGGTTTTCCTTATCACGGGGTTCCTTATAAGGGGCCACTTGCTGTACCTGGAAGATGCTGTTAGCCTAATACTGCAATAAAAAACTGCCCCCCTTTTATATCCACTGCTGCGAGAATGTCAGGCCTTTTCACGGGGGTCGGGCCAGGGTGACCCGACCCGATCCGACCCGTGAGATTTGAAAACCTACTGACCCAACCTGATCTCACCCGTGAGATTTCGAACATCTCCTGACCCGACCCGACTCGCGCCGCGAGATTTTGGAAACCTCCGGACCCTACCCGCAGGACGGGTCATGAGCCGTGGAAAACCCTGGAAAAAATTGTCAACGGGACGGATCACGACCCGTTAAAAACCCTAGAAAAATTGTCCGCGGGACGGGTCAAGACCTATGAAAACCCGTGGAAAAATTGCCCTGTACTAATTCCGAGTGTTTTGTCTCCAAACTGTCCCCAAGAATTACCGCTCACCACGTCGACCTCTCCCGAGAGGCAGATGATAGGGTGTTTGCGGGATGCCAAATTTGGTTGGGTGGGAAAACATGATAGTAGTATTGGAACCACCGAACGTAAGGTTGTGACGTTTCGTCGGTTTCAACACTATTCTCACACGTTTTCCTACCCAACCACATTTGGCATATCGGAAACACCCTGGTGACTCGAACGGAGGAGGGGGAGGGGGCGTACTCACTTGTTGCTTGCCTTAGTCATTCGACCAATGACCACGCATCCCTTTCGAGACGGAGCAAAGAAGTGGTGCAGACGCGTATTTCAAAGACTATAAACTGGGGAGGAGAGGAGTAAACAGTACAGTACGTAGCTCGACCTTTTGGCCATAAACACAAGAAAACCATGTTTTATACTGAATTTAGTGTCGGACACGCCCTGCCTCACGTGTGAGAATTTGAGCCTGGCCCCAAAATAAGTGTTTATTTCGTAGCCCTTTTGCAGCCTGTATAAAGCGGTATAGTGCGAAGGAATTTTGGCCGCCTTACATCGAGAGGCCGCCCTATTCGTATAGGCAGTTGTATTCAGAGTTGCAGCCGTGCCAACCGATTTCAACCGCCCTGTATCGAGTGGCCACCTCATTCGAACCGCCTTATATAGGCCCCACTACTGTAGCGCTTTTGGGGCCCAATTTATATCGACCAAAAATACGAGAAATGCAATCTTGTCTACCGTCTATACAGTATCGGCCCTCTCACAAGCAGCCTGAAATCCTGCTCTAGGCTGGCATCCTTATTCTGGCGGAGCGAGAAGGGGGTAGATTTATTATCACTTCCTGTAGACAGCAAGCGCCTAGGCTGCATACTTTCTTTGAATAAAATAAGTCTAGGCTAACTTTCTTAAAAGGCTACTTTCTTATGAGCGGGCCGAGCAAGCGCCTATTAATAGGCTGCATCCTTTCTTTTAAAAAAGACTACTTCTAAGCTAACTTTCATAAAGTCTACATTCTAATGAGCGGGCCGATACTGCACCTGGTGTAGGAAGAGCATCCAGCAGTACGAGTATCAGCATGCTGTGCCCGTGTCGTATAGCCCCTAAAGTTGTGCTTCGGCCACACCCCTACCCAGCAGCCCGGGCTATTCGCTGTTCGTGTGGACGGTTCTGTAATCGTGACTTTGAAAAAAAAAAACATTTTCCCTCCCTTGAAGTCCCAAAGAGTTGTGCTGACTATCGGTATGTTAGTATTTAGTGCTGACCGTCGGTATTACAGCAATTATTTACGCTGGTATGTACCTTGCCTGAATTTTCTATTAGAGATCCCATCGGATGCCGTGGGAGTGCCCTTGAGAATGATCCCGTGGGACATCCTAACGGATTCCATGGGGTTGCCCATGGGATCGTTTGTACGGTGGGATATCCCATGGGATGCTTCCAAAGCAAATCGCTTCCCTTGGGAAACTATGAGCAATCCAATGAAAGTTCATCACCCCCCGATATCGATATGGGGGGTGGGGGTGGGGGGGGGTGACTCCATGATTTTTTATCTGGTGTGTCGTTTTTTAGTGTCGCAGTCGTTTTTTGTTTCGCTTTTTTTGTTGGTGAACATTGGTTGTTGTTTCGTTTATATATAATTGTGTACTGGTACATGCATGGTAGGTGCTACAGCAGTAGTACGATACGTACATGCATGATATATAATACCAGTAGTAGGTTGTCTTTGCATTGTTTTGTTTCGTTTTGTTTTGTGTTTGTTTCTTTTTGGAATGCATCCTCTGCCGTAAGTTCGACCGAGCCTGCGTCAGTTTCTACCGCCAGATACCCGTATTCAAGGTATCAAACGAACGTCACTGAATTGAGGGGGGGGGGGGGGATTTATAATGTTCGATACCCGCATGTGGGATCGAGCCAACGTCACCGGATGGAGGGAATTTATTTGCTCGATGCCCATATTATGTGGGATCGAGTAAACGTCACTAGAAGGAGGGGGGTGGGGTGGATCGGGGCATTTATTTGGTCATCATGCGTATAGGTGCCTGTTTTCAGGGGGGGGGGGAGGGGTGCACTCATTTCATGCATAACCATAAACCCTCGCATCCCTACAATGCCGGAACGGAGCACGTCGGGTTTACACTGACCAGGCAGACATCGCGTGCACCAAGCTCGAAGCGCCGTGAGGTGTTCGGCGAGTCATTTATTTGCTCATCGCGTGGATGGGTGCATGTTTTCGGGGACGGGGGGCACATATTTGCTCATCCCGCGTATGGGTGCGTGGTTTGATTTGGGGCGGAGGGGCATTTATGTACTCGTCGTGCCTATGGAGGAGTGTTTTTGGGGGAGGTGTCGGAGCATTTGTTTGCTCATTGTGGGTATTGATGCGTGTTTTCGGGGTGGGGGGGGCATGCTCGATTCGGAGTTGTATCGTAAAGGCGGCAGCATTGCGGTGAGCCTACAACAACTGTGTACCTTGTTGCTGTGGTCGAGGCTGATAGTGATGAACAGGATTGTGATGTTGATAATGATGATGATTATGATGATGGTGACGATGACTATTATGATGGTGATGACGACGACGATGACGATAACGATGATGGTGATGAGGATGGTGATGATACAGCAGCCGTAATAACGTACATTTTGTGTGGTCGAGGAATATCGAGGATGGGCACGTTGGTTGGTGTCTCAGCTGTGAATGCTGGTGATCATGGTTGTTTCTGGTGTGGATGATGATATTGATGACAATGTTGACTATTGTTGGCAACGATGGGGATGCCGGTGATGATGATGACAACGTCGATGATGTATTTTATGATGATGATTATGATGATTATGACGATTATGTTGATGGTGACGATGATAATGTCGATGATGAATGTTGACAATGACGATTTTGGTGATGGTTATGATGATGAATGCTGACGATGATGATGCTGATTCTGTTGATGGTTGCGACGATGAGCATGACAATGAGGATGATGATGATGATGATGATGAATGATGATGGTGGTGGTCATGATGACAATGATGGTGGGTGATGATGGTGGTATTTATGATGAATGTTGGCGATGATGATTTTGATGACAATGATGAAGTTGACGGTAACGGTTGTGATGATGATGATGGTACTGGTGGTTATCATGAGGGTAAGGTTGGCGATGGTGAATTTGACGACAATGATGACAAGGTTGATGATCTTGATGATTATCGTGATGGACACCTTGATTATTGTTTCTGTTGAGGATTTATGAACGGTCGGGCTAGACATAAGAGACCCTCACTTGAATAAGCTGATAATTATTACCTGAGTTTCAACCTTCCGGTGTGCAAAGTCAAGCATCACTATTATTATGTTTGCCATCCGACATTGTGCAACATGATTTTCAAAGTCGATCATCCATAAACAACTCCGGCAAGAAGAAAACAGTTAATTTTCCTAGTCGTGACTCATAAATATTCCCGGCAAGAAGAAAACCTTTCATTTTCCTTGCGGTGATTCATTTTTTGTGTTCCGTTGAAGGCGGCGATGACAAAATGAAAAAGCGGGGACGTTCAAACTGCGCCCCCTACCCGACCCGCAAAAAGAACAGAACAAAAAAAGAGAACCAAAATGAACTAAAATAAAACGTTGGCACACGTTGCGAAATGCTGCATCGTAGTAGTGTACCGGGTAGGTCCTAGCCTCGTTACCGCCTCTGTACATATATAACACCTTGTATGCATATATGCCAGTATATATAGTCCCTCGCTAACGTCTAAATCGTATCTGCAACGATATATACCTCTACATTATCGCCTATTATTTGCCCCGCCTCCATCCCTCGTTGAAAACACTGAAATGAAAAAATAACGTACCAATTATGATACGTGTACAAACGGTTCCGGTTGTTCATGCATACACCAAATGCCACATACATATAGTAGGCCAGTCATGCCTGCGAGGGAGGGGCAGTCAAATTCGAGCCCCGAAAAACAAATCCTGCACCCCCCCCATCGCCCGTGTCCCCCCCCGCCCTGCCCTGCCCCTCCCTCCCCCGCCCCTCCCCACCCCCGCCCCTCTCCGACCGGCTTCGTGACACCATT
>JAYJMJ010267647.1:0-13383 GCA_036873875.1 Laminaria ephemera | reverse complement strand
AGTATCACACACAGCTTGCAAATATGAGTTTCGACGAAATCCTCGATCTCACAGCTGTAGTGTATTTTTAATTTTTTGTGCAAACACACATGTATCAGCACACACCCAGTGCCCGTCTCAACTTCAGCAGGTCCGGTGGGTTCGTACCGACACATGCTACGATAGAGGTGCAACGTTTTTTTTCTGAGGCTCCTCACTTGAAGAGCTCGATACACCACCCAAAACTATTTTTTTGAGTGAAGTGAGAGTGCAACTCGATGAACAGACATATGGCCTAGGTATACAAAACGTTACTATTGCAAGACAAGAATGACATTCCGACGCATTTGGTTTTAGGAGCCCCGTCATTCAGAAAATGGTTTAGCCAACAATGGCTACCTCTATCGTTGCGCGCGTCTACCGCCGATGCTGAACTCGTTAGGGTTGCGAGTTGGATGGAAACCACGGCTAGTTAATGTCCTGGGGGTGGAGTAATAGCAAACTAGCTAAAGTCTTTATTTCAAATACCACACGTCGAGTCACATGTCGAGAAACACACGCCACAGACAGACGCGGAGACGTACACGGAGACGCACAGCTTCCGCAAACTGCCGCATGCTACTAACTGCTGTATAACGTAGTCAAGTAACCGCTCGTCGGCGGCTTCCATGCCAGCCAGCTCACACCTCTACACTTCTAGTATCCGTCCGTCGTTTGTTTCGACATGGTTCCGCGCTCCAAGTTCAACCGGCCCTATTAGTCGATCAGGGAACCTTGTCAAACGATCTGCCCTATCCTTCCACCCTTCTCTGCTCGTCGACAGCGGTACAACAGTATCAGGTCTGTGGTAAAAACCCGGCGGTCGTGCCCCTCCCAGCATGAAATATAAATTAATAAATAAAAAACGCTTTTTGTTCTCGTTTCTCAAGTACTTGTTAACTTATGGTCGTTGGTATTACTCCCGAGTACGTGATAATTGTATTAAGCATATTTCACACAGGTTCCTCCTTTCTCGAAGTGAGCTTACGGCCATTGATCATATTTTCACTTGGCATGGAACACTTCGCTGTGCTCTACACAGCGCACCGCAAGCTCGTCCTTCGGAGGATCGGCTTCCAGCGCCGACAACGCATCGACCACGCCATGTCGTGCGTCAAGCCCCCCACGGAGGCACAATGCGAGAGCGTCGAGAGGACTACACGTAAACGGCGTCTCCTCTTTGTGGGCGCCGTACAGCGGACAAAATGTGAGCGACTATCCCGGCAGGTGATGTTCTGGACGATGGCCGGTGGGGAGAACCCGGGACCAGGTCGACCAAGAAAAAATTGGACCCAATGCCTGGCAGACGACATCGCGATTTTTGAAGCCACCGATGGATCCACGAAAACATCCCCTTTGTTGTTCGTGGTAAATACGGTGCTGGGACCGACGGCGGCTAAGAAGGCTGGCAGGTGGTACCGGTGGATCGTCAACGCGGCGGATTGTTTCACGGTGAGGTGGCACAGGGTCCAGGCGGAGGAGAGCTGGCTACACCGTGCAAACGAGGACGCCAAGAAGAAGAACGGCAAGGGGACGGGAGGGGGAGGGGGAGATGGGGCGGGAGCAGCCGTAATGATACCGTATCGATAAAAGCAGAAAAAAACTGGGAGACCTTGTATGAAGACACCTGTGTGACGAACAAAGGGAACCTGTGCTAAATATTCTTCCCCTGAATTAGAATCCGAGATATTTTTGTTTGTTACATTTGTGTGGTTTGCGTGACTTCACGGCTCATAACGTGATGGCTAACGCTAACATGTAAGCAACCGACTGGTGATGAGAGCAGCCCGTTGGTTACGGTAAGGTGGACGCAGTTATGCAGAGCTCGAGTATCGTACGTAGCTCGAAGGTGATCTTGTTTATTTTGTTGTCGCCGAGCAGACAGCGGACCATCGCTCCCCGGGATCGGCGTGGCACGATGTCTTGAGATCACCGGAGCGTCCTTACCTGGAAGCGCCAACGCTCTAACGTCGGGGGGCACCGGAGCATCTTCGCCTTTTGTCGCTGGGTCAGCACAGCCTAAGATCGACGCATCGTCACTATAGATCATTGGATCATCGACCTATTATGGGATCATCGGAGAATCTCAGCATCAACCTATGGGATCATCGGAGAATCTCAGCATCTGAGGATGCTGGAGCGTCATCCTCTCGGACCACCGGAGAACCAATGCCTAGGGTCGCTGGGTTATCATCGCCTGGGGTCGACGGATCGACACCACACACTTCGCCCCGGTCGCCCCTGCTCCTCGCGGACCTCGCCTGACCCCCTCGTTCACATGAGCTAAGCTCAATACAACGATGGACTGTCAGCTGCAGGCTGTTCACGCGCTCGTGAAAGTGGGAGGAAAACCGCTGTCGAACCCCGCGGCAGAACCTACCGATCTCACGCACGTCAGGGAGTCATTTACGACATACAGGGCCTTCGTCCACACCGCAAGTCAGTCTCAGGCTTGCTCTTTCTGGACAGGGATGGCCCATCACATTTGCATCAAGACTCAGACCGACGCGTGCTACGATAGAAGTAGCACCTATTGTTTTTTGCTGCTCCTCCTTTGAGGAGCTCTCCCACCCCCACAAACTGTGACACTTGAGAAAAGCTAAATCGCAATCCAAGGAACAAACACAACGGCCTTCGTAGGTAAATATTGTAAAAGGCAATGACATTCGAACGATATCGATATTTGATAGCTTCTATAGGTGAGGAGCCTCGTCAATCAGAAACGTTTTGGGCAGGAGTTGCTACCCCTATCGTAGCGCGCGTCGACCCTGGCTGCGCAATCAGCAAGGGAGGCGAAGCTGAAGGCCATCCATTTTGGGGGAAATGAAGATACCTACTTTTCCAACTTCATCATGGCGTTCAGCTCGGTACCCATCAACTTCGGCTGCACCGGTGCGTTGTCAGTTGTGGGAAACTCGATGCACAGCTCGAGGACGAAACACATTGCTTCGCGGGTCTTCACGTTTCGCAAGCTGGTCAAGATCGGCAAGATCGTCATCCACCACATGCCGACGCAGCAGATGCTCGCTGATTTCGCGTCGAACCCCCTTGCCAAAACTCAGTTCGGCTCAGTCCTGCTAAGAAGATCAAGAGCTTCTCGCGCCGAGAAACGATTCTTTGAGCAAAGGAGTTCGATCATCAACACACAGCTATGAGAGCAAGGCACTGAAATGTTGAATATGTTTCGCTCCTCTGCAGCAACAGCTAGCTGTTGAGTGTCGTGCGCTCTCTTTGTATGGGGAGCGAAGACACGTGTCGGGTTTCTCGTAGTTTCCTCGATTCCTCGGTCAGCTGTCTGATCACTGGAGTATTGTTCTCTCGTATTTCGGTAACGTATGGTGCTGGTTCTTACACGCTTGTGTATCTTCCTTGCAGAAAATTTAATTGCTGTATGCGTTTTAAGAGATTGAGTCGGGTTGGAGTCAGTATCAAACTAGTTTACGTACATACCAAGAAGTGTATATAGGCCTACTGTTCGATGTTAAATAGAAAAAACGAAGTCATCTCCATCGAGGGGTTGTGTTGGTGATTAACACGTCGCTAAAGCAGTGGCCAGAACCTACTGAGTCGCTGATCGGCAAAATAGTCGTCCGTGTCATCGTTCAGTTGCATGGAGTTGCATGGAGTATTATTGAAGCATAGGCACACAACGGTATATGGCATATATTCCAAGCATCATTATTTGGTTTGTCTGCGTACAGTAATCCTTGGTAAAATAGTGTAGTACAGAGGTGGTAAGCAGTATGCGGCGAAATTGCTAGCGGTTCAGTGATTCGCGTTCGGTATAGCAAGGACGCCCGGATACGCAAATATCACGACAAAACTCTCGATCGGTGGTAAGGGGAACGTCAATAGCACGAAGTACGAGCTAAATTGCCACGAGGAAATATGGCCCTCCACGAGCAAACAAGAAGGAACTGCTGTAGATTGGTCAGAACAACGGCCCGGTGAGGTACGTAGAGCCGTAGAGCGCGCAGCTTGCCGAGTTGGCAGGAGGCGGCATGTCCATCCTGTTACTCCCTTCGTGTGTCAACACTCAAATTTGTATTATGAGCTGAAGCTTGCAACTGTACTTGCTGACAAGCAATCCAAGCAAATAATCGCCAACATACATTACGGCTAATCGTCCCGCGTTGAAGGAAAAAGCGTGAAGGTCATATGATGTACGTAATGTATTGATGGAGTGTCGATCGTCGCGTCCCCTATAGTTATCGATCGAACATTGGCATATCCAGGCGCATTGGCCCCAACCTGTAGCTGCAACCTCCTGCTGGATTATCCAGCATTTGCTTTACGCCAACGCATTGCCTGTTGCGCTTCGCGTCCTCTCCTAGCTCCATAGGTCGGCACAACACCCCCTCTTTCCGTAGACGGACACGGGGTCCATAGCAGTCCTAGGCGCGGCGTGCTATTGCTGTAAGGAGTAGACAATATTGGATAGAGCCACTGCTCCTTTTCTGTATCGCGACCGAACGCGGGGACGCCAAACGTTTTCTAGTTGCCTGCCCGCGCGTTTCTCGTCTTCAGAAGAGATGAGTCGCATAGCTAACACCTTGCTGAGACATATATTTCCCTCCACATGCATTTCGCAGGACTGCGTACCTCGGTTCACTGGGATGCGGGTCCATCGATATACTCGGCCCACCAGCTTGAGGTCAGTGACAGAGTACAGGTTAGGAGAATCCCTGGTTTGGGAGACCAGTTTACCCAATATACAGCCGTTAAATTCGCGACATCCACAATGGAAGCCCAAAGTGAGCATCCCTCAACCTTTTGGCCAAGAATATTTCCCACGCAGCTGACAAACGGATACCCACTATCCACCCGCCAATGGAATCCCTGTAGCTGTGGGGCCTCTGTGCAGCCTCTGTCGGATTTTTCTATTACGTGTACCGTGTATTGGTGCAGCTACGGTACTAGGGTCAGTTGGATTATTTGTCGGAAACGTTCCACGTTTCAGTTCAAGGATTCGGGTGCTCAGAGATGACCGCAAAGTAACGACAATGAGCAATCATGGTTTTGCGTACGTGTTCAGGTCTCGTCTAGTGGGCGTCGTCCGAGCTGTGTGGGTAACACTTCTTCCGACACTTACTCGGGCCCACGCTAACCTACCTTACGCTGCTGGAACCCAATGGCTGACCGTAGCAAGCACCGATAACGCCGCTACTCTGGCGAGTTCGCTTCAGTGTTCGAGTGGCTCATTTATCGTGGAATGGTTTGGCAACGTGGTTGTTTCCCAAACAATTAATGTCACGCAAGGGACATCGCTCAACGTAAGTGGAGCTACAAAGGGTGCAACTGCCGACGGAACCAACACAGCCCAGTTGTTTGCTGTCGACGGTGCATCCTCCTTGCATCTCACGGATATGATCCTCACGAACGGTCATGCGGAATTCGGTGGGGCTGTCAACGCTATGGAACAAGCCAGCGTTTCCTTTGGCGGTAACATTACGTTCGCGTCCAACACTGCTTGGTTTGGAGGCGCGATATACGCTGATTCGTCTACTGTCTTTTGGGATGGTGCGAAGACCACGTTTCGTGATAACTACGCTCTATACTACGCAGGTGCCATCATGGCAGAAGGTTCGTCTCGTATTTCGTGGGATGGCGAAACTGTCTTTGTCAACAACTCGGCCAATTATTCAGGAGGGGCAGCATATCTACACGAGTCTTCGATCATGTCTTGGAGCGGCAAGACATTTTTTGTCGCCAACACCGCTGAGCGCGCAGGCGCGGTATACGCAGACTCGTCATCTGTCATGTGGGATGGTGAAAAGACCATGTTTAGCAGTAACTACGGTTTTTCGTACGGAGGTGCAATCATGGCAGAAGCTTCATCTTCTGTGTCTTGGGGCGGCGTCACGATTTTCACCGATAACTCGGCATATTATGGAGGGGCCGTTTTTGTCTTCGAGTCTTCGGAGGTTGCTTGGGACAGTAGAACGGTATTCACGGCAAACACCGCTATGGGTGGAGGCGCGATATACACGGACTCGTCGAGTGTTGTTTGGGATGGCGAGGGGACCAATTTCAGCACCAACTACGCTTTATATTGGGGAGGTGCAATCATGACGAGAAGCCTATCGTCATTGTCTTGGGACGGGGAAACGCTCTTCACCGGCAACACTGTTAGTTATGCAGGAGGCGCAGTACATGCTGGCAATGATACCGACGTTTATTGGCAAGGAAAAGCGACTTTCCAAAACAATTCCGCTTATCTGGGTGGCGCGGTTGTGACAGACACATCGTCAACAGCTTCTTGGGGTGGTGAGACGGTTTTCATAGACAACGACGCCATTTACGGAGGAGGTGCAGTACACGTATTCAATGACTCCTACGCTTCTTGGAAAGGCAATACGACCTTCCTATGTAACTTCGCTTATCTAGGTGGTGCAATTATGACGGAAACATCGTCAGGCGTTTCTTGGGTTGGCGAGACAGTCTTCAAGAACAATAACGCCACATTTTGGGGAGGGGGGTTATACGTGGTCGATTTTTCGAGCGTTTCTTGGACAGGCAATACGACATTCCGCAATAACTCCGCTAGGGATGGAGGCGGGTTGTTTATGTTCGAGTATTGTGTTGGAAACTGGAGTGGCAATACAACATTCGCGAGCAATACCGCCGTCGTCACCGGCGGCGGCCTGAATGTTCACAGTTTCTCTAACGCCTCTTGGACCGGTAGGACGAAATTTACCGGCAACGTCGCTGACAGAGCGGGCGCCTTGTGGATCTGGAGTTCTAACGTTGCTTGGACTGGGTTCACCACGTTCGTCGATAACATTGCGTACACAGACGGCGGCGCGGTGTACGCTACGATTACTCACAGTATCATTTGCCAGGGGACAACGACATTTCAAAACAATATGGCTACAACTGGGAACGGCGGAGCTCTTGGTTTGTATGGTTCTTTGTCAGTCGGAGGTTCGTATGTCAACTTATCCGGCGACACGACGTTCGTCAATAATTCAGCTTTCGGGAGTGGAGGAGCGATATACTCATCAGCCAATCCAGACGGTCAGCATTTTGAGGACGTGGCGTTCTGGTTCAACACGGCACGTATTGGGGGTGCGGTCGCGACGTTTGGTACTGGGAACGGAGATGAACTCGTACCCTCGCCCGCGATGTTTTTGAGGTGCCGGTTCCTTAGCAACAAAGCCATCGAGACTGGAGGGGCAGTGGAAACTGCGTTTGGACAGGAAGATATCGTCTCCTCGTATTTTGAGGGCAACTCCGCAGGTGTGGCACAAAGGGGCGTTTGTCGACCGTTGCATATAAACCCTAGTCCGCCTTTCTTGTGTCGTAGGATGCCTTAAAATATTAACCAAAATGTGTGGTTGACGTTATTACTCGTGGTATCTGGCACATCGTACTTTTATGTCTATGATAGAGACCGCCGCATTGTATCGAATAGACCTACGCCTAAGATCCGTGCCTCACTTGCCACTCCGCCTACACCACCTCAGATGTGGGCGGCGCTATACGACTCGCGGGTGAAACGACAGTATTCGATTGTTCCTTCGTCGCCAACATGGCGTCGAACAGTGGCCTTGCTGTTGCTTCCGTCGGGTCTATGGAGATGAGTGGCTCCTCCTTCAACGGCAACGTGTTCTTGTGCGTCGAAGGGGAATATCTGGAAGAGATCCCAAAGGTGCGCAAGCTTAAGCGCGGTTGTCGCTTCATCGAGACATAGTCGAAATTCGTGACTCAACCATTCAACAGTTTTTGCCGTTTCTATGAGCTTTGTGGTTAAAGCTAAAAGTCAGGTATTTATAGATTTCGACAAGCAACCGCTTTCATCATGATGGCGGTGTAAGCATACAGAACTCGCGAATTCTAAATAACTAAGCCGTTGAATAGAACAATGTATTCAGACTCGTGTGTGAACAGCGGCAATAGGAGTTTAGTGTTTTCACAAAAGCTACTCGTTCCCGAGCAGACCCATTCCGTGCGTTCATCTAGGTATGGGCTGTTTTGTATCTCTGTCAGTCTGTCAACCCGTGTTTGATTCATGCCTTTCTCACTTTCGCGTCGATACAACAGAAAGTTCCTTCCGTGCATTCCGTTCGCAGGAAGCTCTTGGTACCGCGCGCTACGAAAAGGTGTGTAGTGGATGCCCTTCTTTGGAAGATTGCAACAATTGCACCGTGGAGGACATCAATCTCGATCCAACCTGTTCGATTGCATTGGATCACACCACCGCTTCCGAGGCTGGTAGCACGCTTCAAACACTGAGCATTGACAGCGGCTACTGGCGCGCATCGACGGACAGTGCCACGATCCTTGAGTGCCACAAAAAGGAGGCATGCCTTGGGGGTCAGACGGGGCCAGACGATTTCTGTGACGACGGGTACAGGGGACCATGTGAGCAATCGATTGATACACGCCCTGTTGCCTGTGCCAAAAGTATGTTCTGCGGTAGCGTATGATAAAATGTCGCAACCTACATTTCTCCCCTATGTATTTCCTTGTCCGCACTCCATACAGATTGCTCTGTGTGCCAAGGTGGGTATTCCTCGTCTATGTCTACCACATGTACACGGTGCTCGCAATCAAGACGCCAAGGCTTCGTGGCTATCGCGGTTATCTCCGCGGTCATCGTCGTCTGCGCGATGGCAGCCTTCTCAGGGTATTTGGTGTCTACGAACTTCGAAGAGCGGAAGGCCGCCAGCATCCAATCCAAGATAATTCAAGCGATCCCCCTGCATACCTTCAAAAGCGTCATCGTTGTTTGGCAGATAATGACGCAGGCAAGCGATGCTGGCGTTTCTTCTTCGTGCTAAATCGCAGAGCTTCCAAGTTTGCCGCCGATATGCGGTTAGGCGTGCGTGTGTTTCACCTAACGTGTCCTCTAGTAAATGTATGTGGAGTAGACAAGCATGACTTTGCGTTTTCGCCAATAAAGCACACCTCGCTCGTTCGAATACCACGTTGGTCGTATTTTGACGTGAACATTGCCACCATGAACCCACCAGTCGTATAAGAAACCCATTAAGTAAACGAAACAAGTTACTCCCGCTCTTATGCATCGTGGTCATTAACATAACCGAATTATTGTGTGTTGGCCCACGTGCAGTTTGCATCGGTGGCCAATGTCACGTATCCAGGGGTGTACCAGGCCTTTTTGAGCGGCATCGACGTCATCAATCTCGATCCTGGGCTCATAATATCCACCGGGTGCCTATGGTCGGGCATCGACTTCCATGATCGGCTTCTCGCTGGCACCATCGGGCCATTTGTGGCACTCGGGTTATTGGTAGTTTTGTATTCGGTCGCTCTGCATAGGAATTCTGGGCGTGACAGGACGATACGGGAGAAAATTCGCAACAAACACTTGTCTGCGATGCTCTTGCTGGTATTTCTGGTGTATTCGTCGGTCTCATCGATCGTTTTCCGAATGTTTGCGTGCGATTCGCTTGACGATGGCAAAGAGTATCTCCGTGCAGATTATCGAATTCTGTGCACGGATGATAAACATAGAGCCCTTCAAGTGTACGCTGCAATCATGATCGCTGTATATCCTGTGGGCATTCCACTACTGTATGCTACCCTACTGTACCGCCATCGCAAAGTATTGTCCGACGCTAGAGCCAATAAGTCGACCGCGCGGCCGATCGCTGACCTGTGGGAGCCTTACCGACCCAAATGTTTTTACTATGAGCTGGTCGAGTGTGGTCGTCGCATCTTGCTGACGGGAGTCGTCGTCTTTATATACCCTAACGACGCGGCGCAAATCGCGATCACGCTCATGAACACGTTTTTCTTCTTCGTGTTGTCTGAAGCGCTGTCGCCGTACGAATCAGTATCGGACAGGTGGCTGTCACGTGGTGGCCACGTAATCATATATTTTAGCATGTTTGATGCCTTGCTTTTGAAGGTGGATGTGTCAGAGGAGAGAAGCGAGAGTCAAAGCGTGTTTGCTTGGGTGCTCGTAGCCGGACACGTTGTTATGATTGTTACCATTGTGGTAGAAGCAATTGGCATCTATTACGCAGCAAGAGGGGAGAGGCGGGTAATGGAGGAAGATGCTCCATCTCAAAGTGCTCTCCGCAGCGAATCGGCCAGGTGTATTGGTCTTGAAGAAGTGGCAATGGAAGAAGCACCTCAACCCAACGGCGTTGTGGGATCGTCGGGGCTATGCGTGCACCAAGTAGAAGCACCGTAAGGATAACGATACGGTGACACAAGGCATTTCCAAGCCGCCGAACAGGGCATATGCGCCTTTAGACCTAACGTCAAACGGCGTATTACGCGCGTCGTTTCGGTAGTGGGGTTTTGGTTTCCACCCTACGGAGAGGAAGGAGTACAACCTAAATGGCGGGTGTGGCTTCCATGGAAGGTATTTGTACAATAGATTGGGAGATCGACAGGAGGATAGCATAGGCAGGGCTGGCATTGTCGTATCTCTCACTGCTGGGAGTGTCAAAATTGGTTTAGGACCGGCGGTGAGGGGAATGTTCCCGATTTACATTCGACCTCACGGAGGGGTACGTCGTGTTCTTTCTACGGAATGCATAGCACCTGTAGTGCAGCGCCAACGAAATGTGGTGGCGTGTTGTTTCCCAGTGTACCGTGCCGGTATATATACAAGCGCAAAAATCGGCGGGCTTCGTGCGCCACATTTTTTCTTATTGGCCTGCGCCAAGCGAAGGTTGATGGTATCCACGGAGAGACAGTTGCATTCGTCACGGTATCGCATCGGGAGTTCGCCGTTTTCGTTCCACACTCGTTGGAGCAGTGAAGGAGGTGTGAAAGGCGTGCTGTCGCTGTGGTACCTGTTTGGGCTGCTGCTGGTTTGGTCGTTTGCCGGTCAACTGGAAGCGGGTGTCGTGTTGGTGTGTTCTGTGTTGCTTCCTCTTTGTGCTCCTTGCTGTTGTTCGCTGAATATTCTGGTGAGGTGGATTTCTGCTGCTTCGATAACCAAGAGTTGCACCGATCTCGCGCTCGATTTCTACTGAGTTCTGCAGTTGATCCATGTTTAATCTACACCTGCTCTAGTAAAGGCTTAGTGTGAGATGATAGTCATTGAACTTCCTTAACCTTTTAAGGGTGGTTTGCTTTCTTTACGAACCCTGGCCTAGCCCATCAGCGGTTTCCACACTATGTGGGGTGGTATTGCCCCCGGGGAACCTCGTTTTCGTCTCCGGGCTTTCGAAGTGGTAGATTTATGGAAGGATTTCTGAACCGGGGATGGGACCCTATATCCCCCGGGTGGCGTTGGCTTTATGTACGAACCCCAGCAAATCAGCGATCGGCTGATGGGGTTTAGGGTTTCCACACCGTGAAAAGCGGTATCGACCCGGGGGGTCTCCGTTTTCGTCCCCAGGTTATTGGAGTTGTAGATGTAAGGAATTATTTCAGAACCGGGGATGGGACACTTCAGCCAATCAAAGATTAACCAGTGGGATTCGGGTTTCCACACCGTGCGGGGTGGTGTCGACCCGGGAGAATTTGATTTTCGCCCCCGTTTTGTCGGAGTTCTACGGATATGGAAAGCCTTCTCAACCCGGGATGGGACCCAATCCTCCCCTTTGGTGGCGCTGGCTCTATATACGAACCCGAGTTAATCAGCGCTCAGCCAACCGGGTTGGGGTTTCCACATCGTGCTGGGCGGTGTCGACCCGGAAATCATCGTTATCGTCCCCAGATGTTTGGAGTTGATTACCGGAGGGGCTTCTGAATCGGGGATGGGGCCCTACCCCCCCCCGGGTGCGATGGAACGACCCCTCATTGATGGACCTCTATTCTCCCCCGGTGGCGCTGGTTCTACGAGCTCGAGCCAATCCGCGATTAGCCTATGGGATTCGAGTTTCCACGTTGTGCGGGGCGGTGTCGAGCCGGGAGACCTAGATTGTCGTACCCGATTTGTCGGAGTTTTAAATATACGGAACGACTTTTGAACCGGGGATGGGACCCTATCCTCCCTTGGTGGCGCTGGCTCAAAATACGAGCACCAGGCAATCAGCGACCAGCCAGTGGGGTTGGGGTTTCCACACTGTCCGGGGCGGAGTCGACCCGGGAGGTCATCGTTATCATCCCCGGGTTGTTAGAGTTGTAAAGATACGGAGGAACTTCTGAACCGGGGTGCCGCGGAACTGGCCCCCATTGGTGGGTCTCTATCCTCCCCGAGTTGTGCTGGCTCTACGAGCTCCAGCCAACCAGCGATTAGCCAATGGGGGTTGGGATCTCCGCACCGTGCGGGGCGATGTCGACCCGGGAGAACTCGGTTTTCGCTCCCGGTTTGTCGAAATTGTAGCGACATGGAAGGATTTATGAACCAGGGACGGGAACCTATCTTCCCCGGATGGCACTGGCTCTACGTACGAGGCCCAGACAATCAGCGATCGGCTGGTGGGTTTTCGGCGCTGGCGCTATATACGAGCTCCATCCAATCAGCGATTAGCCGAAGAGGTTAGGGTTTCCACACCGTTCGGGGCGGTGTCGAACCGGGAAAACTAAGTTTTAGTCCCCGGTTTATCGAAGTTGTAGAGATATGGCAAGATTTCTAAAACTTGGATGAGACCCTATCCTCCCCGGGTGGTGCCGGCTCTAGGTACAAGCCCCAGCCAATCAGCGATCGACCGGTGGGATGGGGGTTTCTATACTGTGTGCGGTATCAACCTGGGGATTTCCGTTTTCTTCCCCGGGTTGTCGGAGTTGTAAATGTGTGGAAGGAGTTCAGAACCGGGGATGGGACACTATCCCCCGCAGCTGGCGCTGGCTCAATGTACGAGCCCCAGCCAATCAACGACCAGCCAGTGGCGTTAGGGTTTCCATACTGAGCGGGGCGGTATCGACCCGGGGGAACACCGCTTTCGTCCTCGGGTTGTCGGAGTTGTAAATGTATGGAATTATTTCTAATCTGGGGATGGGGCCCCGTCTCCCCGGGCGGCGCTGGCTCTAAGTACGAACCCCAGTCAATCAGCGATCAGCCAATGGGTTCGGGGTTTCCACTCCGTCCGGTGCGGTGTCGATCAGGGGGACCACCGTTCTCGTCCCCAGTGTATCGGAGTTGTATATATACGGAGGCATTCCCGAACCGGGGATGCGGCCCTATCCTCCTCGGGTTGCGCTGGGTCTACGCGCTTCAGCCAATCAGCGATCAGCCGATGGGATTGGGGTTTCCACACCGCGCGAGTTGGTGGCGACCCGGGACAACTCGGCTGTCGTCCCCGGTTTGTCGGAGTTGTAGAGATACGGAAGGATTTCTGAACCGAGAATGAGGCCCTGTTTGTTGTACTCGGTGAGTGATACTGGTCTCCAGACATTGACGGTTACATATTTGGGGTTTCCTATTGTGTGGCGCGGCATCATTGTTCCTGACTGATGTGGTTCGCCTGGGTCTTGGGGTGTGCCCCTTGGAGG
>JAYJMJ010267632.1:0-13389 GCA_036873875.1 Laminaria ephemera | reverse complement strand
TAAACGCTGAGTACGTCTGGGGGTTATATCAGCAGTCTGCACACCAGCTGTAGATCGCAGAGTGACTTCGTAGCTACCCGGTAAATCCACAATTCCGGTATCAAATGGCGTTTGAGGCGTTGCCCATTGAATGTTCAGATTGTAGCCATCTATTCCCGTGTTAGCAGGATTCACGGAACTCGAACCAGATGCGTTTTGAATCGCAGGAAAGCTCAGATCGATGGGGTACTTCCAGGGAAACTCTGCGTCGTAGCCAAGACCGAACATGGTGCTGACAACGGTATCAGCCAGAGAACTGAAGCTTGCCCACGCATGCCCCTGTAGGGTGTTCTCACCGGAAAATGCTACGTTGGCATCGGTAAAAGCCTGAACGGTCGGCTTCCCCTGAGTCTGCCAATCAATTGTGGTATCGGCCTTACCGTGTGAGGTAACCAGATAGGCAAACTCATCACCGCGACGATCGACCAGTTGCTGATGATGATTCATCCAGTCCCAGACCGCCACATCAACAACACCTTGTGTACCGTACATACTAATGTCCGAGCTACGAGGCCCGGCATTAACGATCGGCAAATTGGAATTTGTGGTTCCCCACAATTGCTGAAATTCGCTTTGAAATGTTGTGCTGGTTTCGTAGTTGGTCATTGGCTGACTTGCATAAATGCCCGACAACAAAGATGGATATCGCATACCCCAGGACAACACCCCGGACGCACCCATAGAGTTACCAAACGCATGAATCCGTTTTTCATCAACATTAAAGCTTGAGTTCGAGATCAGCTCATCCACAGCTCTCATGACTCTTTGCTCTGTGAAATTCGAGATTGCACCGCTCGACGGGATGGAACCACCCGTCTGGTAATTATGATCAGCTGCATAGCCGTACCACCACGAGTGTGTTGAACCAAGCTGCGACCCGGGATCATTCGGGAACAACTGAATGACCTCCCAGTCAAATTCAGCCTGAGATTCAAACTTGTATATCTCACCGTACGCATGCGCTTCAATCGCCAGCGGATACGATTGCGCCGGATTGTAGTTGCCCGGCAATGCGACGGCATAATTGTACGCGTAGCCATTGAATGTCGGATTCCAGTTACTGTAATCCATGTACTGCGTGTACATTCGCCCCTTACCGCCATTGATAGAGACAGTCAACACATCGCCAGGTGTGGCCACACTTTCAGTCACCGGCTGTACAACAACAATCGATGCCGGAACTTCAACACCGTTAACCACACTGGTTACCGCGTAATACGCGGTGGTGGAATCACCTGGTTGAGTGGTATAGACGAACAAGCCCTGCGAATCATTAAGTGGTGATCCCAGATCTTCAACAACCAGATTTGATGGTACGTTCGGTCCGCCGTGCGGATTGGACGTAGTCTGGTTGTCCAAAGGACCCCAACGCTCGGTGATCTTCGTCGCTGTACCCAGGTTGGCCTGACTGATCGGTGTAGATGACCGATACACATGATAACCATCCAGCTGATCGGTCTCATCCCAGATCAGAAACGTCTGGCCACTTCTATGGAATGCCGTCAGGCTACTACCCGGAGTTATAGTCACTGTTACAGTTGCAACGTTTGATATCTCGCCATCATCGTCTTTCACTGTGTACGTGAAACTGTCTGTAGCTGCGGTACTTCCATCGTGGGTATACAGAACCGTTCCATCGGCTTGCGCCACTGCTGTGCCGTTGGCCGGCTGAGTCACGATAACTGTCGCTACGTCAATCGTTCCATCGGAATCTACGTCGTTACCCAGCACATTCAACGCTTCGGGAATTCCAAATGCTACTATCAGATCATCGTTCACTGCTAACGGAGCTACGTTGGCTGGAGGCTGAATCGTGATCGATACAGTCGCAACATTCGATATCTCACCGTCGTCGTCTTTCACTGTGTAAGTGAAACTGTCCGTGAATACTGTACTTCCATCGTGGGTGTACAGAACTGTTCCGTCCGCTTGCGCAACCGCTGTGCCGTTGGCCGGTTGTGTCACGATAACTGTCGCCACGTCAATCGTACCGTCGGAATCTACGTCGTTACCCAGTACATTCAGCGCTTCCGGAATACCGAACACTACCGTCAGATCATCGTTCACTGCCAGAGGTGCTACGTTGGCTGGCGGCTGGATCGTGATTGATACAGTCGCCACATTCGATAGCTCACCGTCGTCGTCTTTCACTGTGTAAGTAAAACTGTCAGTGATTACTGTAGTTCCATCGTGGGTGTACAGAACCGTTCCGTCGGCTTGCGCAACCGCAGTGCCGTTGGCCGGTTGTGTCACGATAACTGTCGTTACATCGATCGTTCCGTCGGAATCCACGTCATTGCCCAGTACATTCAACGCTTCCGGGATACCGAACAATACTGTCAGATCATCGTTCACTGCCAACGGAGCTACGTTCGCAGGACCCTGGATCGTGATTGATACTGTCGCCACATTCGATATCTCACCGTCGTCGTCTTTCACTGTGTAAGTGAAACTGTCCGTGATTGCTGTAGTTCCATCGTGTGTATACAGAACCGTTCCATCAGCTTGCGCCACCGCTGTGCCGTTGGCCGGTTGTGTCACGATAACTGTCGCTACGTCAATCGTTCCGTCGGAATCTACGTCATTGCCCAGTACATTCAACGCTTCCGGGATACCGAACACTACTGTCAGATCATCGTTCACTGCCAATGGAGCTACGTTCGCAGGACCCTGGATCGTGATTGATACGGTCGCCACATTCGATATCTCACCGTCGTCATCTTTCACTGTGTAAGTGAAACTGTCAGTGATTACTGTGCTTCCGTCATGGGTGTAAAGAACCGTTCCGCCGGCTTGCGCAACTGCTGTGCCGTTGGCCGGTTGTGTCACGATAACTGTCGCTACATCAATCGTTCCGTCAGAATCTACGTCATTGCCCAGTACATTCAGCGCTTCCGGTATACCGAACACTACTGTCACATTATCGTTCACTGCCAGAGGTGCTACATTCGCTGGCGGCTGGATCGTGATTGATACTGTGGCCACGTTCGATATTTCACCATCGTCATCTTTCACTGTGTATGTGAAGGTGTCTGTAGCCGTTGTACTTCCATCGTGGGTGTACAAAACCGTTCCGTCAGCTTGCGCTACGGCAGTGCCGTTAGCCGGTTGTGTCACGATGATTGTCGTCACATCAATCGTTCCATCCGAATCCACGTCGTTACCGAGCACATTAAGTGCTTCCGGAACCCCGAAGTCCACTGTCGCATCATCATTCGCGGCCAGCGGTGCCATGTTCACAGGCTGAACAATAGTTATTGTTACTAACGCCGGCAACGAAACTGCCCCCTGCAGGTCTGCTACGGTATACAAGAAACTGGCTTTGCTGCTTGTGCCATTGTCGTGAGTATATTCAACAGTACCATCTGCATTAGCGGTTACTGACCCACTCAGCGGCGGCTGAGCCGGATCATTAGGATCAGGCATAATCAACTGCACAGTGGCAGGGTCTATCGCGCGTAGCGGGCTGTTGCCCCCCTGATTATTAGGGTCCGAATCATTCGCTAGAATCGCAATCGTGACAGTCGCTCCTTTGTTTATGTCAACAAAATCGTTGTCCACTAAAGGCGCATCGTTAATACCTGACACATTGACCGTAACAGTCGCGGTATTTGACTGTAGTCCGCCGGCATCGGTAATCGAGTAGGTAAACGTATCGACTGGAAATTCGAATCCATCAGCACCGTTATGCTGATATTCAATCTGGCCATTCAACACTTGTACCTGTGCGTGTGTTGGCTGACTTTCAATATTAATTGTCACCTCGGATAGCGGGTTGTCATCCTGATCATTTGCCAGGACATCAATATCAAGGGTGTTTCCGGAGATAACGATTACTTCGTCATCAACGGCAACCGGTGCATCATTCAGTGGTTGTAAAATCGTAATCGTTACCTGTGCTGGCAATGACACCGCACCCTGCATATCAGCTACTGTGTACAGAAAGCTTGCGACATTGCTGGCACCACCATTATGAATGTAATCGACAGTACCATCCTGATTTACGCTCACCGTACCGTTTACCGGCGGTTGTGCGGGATCAAGTGGATCCGGCATTATTATCGTTACAGAGGTCGGGTCAATGCCGCGCTGCGGGCTATTGCCACCTTGATTATTGGGATCAGAATCGTTCGCCAGTATGGCTATTGTTATTCCTTCACCAGGATTGATCTCCACGCTGTCATTTGTAGTTAACGGCGGGTTATTAACCTCGGTAACATTAATAGTCACAGTCGCTACATTAGATGTTAGTCCACCAGCATCGGTTACCGTGTATTGGATGGTGTCGACTGGAAACTCAAACCCATCCGCACCATTGTGGCTATATTCCACCACACCGTTTACAACCTGTGCCTGCCCATGTACAGGGTTAGTCACGATAGTTATCGTCGCACCAGCTAAAGATGTATCGTCCTGATCATTGGCCAGCACCGCAATATTCTGCATGTCGCCAGCTGCAAGTGTCACCTGATCATCAACAGCAATCGGCGCAATATTGACCAACGGATCAACCGGCTTGATCAGCACATTGGTTACACCCCAAATCCAACCGCTTCTTCTCGCCTGTGCAAACTCAAGAATGTTTGTTCCGGTTAACTGTTGGTACGCGGGTATCACAAAGGTGGATCCGCCGTTCAGGCTGTTGTTCACCGAACCTTTATCAAGGTAGCCAATAATTTTTCCATTAAGGCTGACAGACACTTCTCGTGCGGTATCAACGTCGAAACCGTCCAGCGATAATTCAATGTCGACCGTGGTGCCCTGAAAACCGGCCGTCACCACATCTCTGTTTACACGTGTGCCATAGCGCCAGCCGTATTGACCGGTCTCAGGCTGACTAAGCGTCAGGTCAAAGTCAGTATTCTGACCGTTGTTGGCGGTTAGCAGGATATCCGTAACGCCCCATTTCCACCCACTTCTTCTGGCTTGATAGAAGCTAATGGTATTCACGCCATAAACCTGCTGGTAGGCCTCGATCGCGAATACCTGTGGATGAGTTGGGGAGTTGTTACTGCCTCGCGCCAGGTAGCGGAAAAATTTTCCGTTTAAGGCTATTGCCACCTCCCGGTCACTATCTACGTCAAAACCTACGACGGATAGATTCAGATCTTCTCCCGTAGAGTGAAATTCAGCCATGACCGAATCACGATTAGAGTTACTACCCCATCGCCAGCCGTATTCGCCAGTTTCAGCGACATCCTGAATTAGCGTAAAGTCAGTCGCCAGCACCGCCCCTGGTAGAAGCAAGAGGATGAAGCCAGCAATGTGGTTGAAAAGTCGGTTTGAACACCGCGCCTTTAAAGCAGAAGTCATGAGATTCCTATTTTCTCGGGACAGCCCAAAGCCCCATATGAAAACTACAGGTAGAAGAAGCCTGCGATTAGATCACATGCTGTTGGCGTATCTCTGACATCCGCTTCAATTTATTCGAAATCATTCGCCCGGTTCTCTAGTTTTTTGAAGTGCGTCACACTATGAAGCCGGTAGATTCAGATTCACAACCCCGCCTCAAAAACGGCACGTCACCAG
The DNA here is from genome assembly GCA_036873875.1 of Laminaria ephemera. Classification (NCBI taxonomy): domain Eukaryota; class Phaeophyceae; order Laminariales; family Laminariaceae; genus Laminaria; species Laminaria ephemera. The sequence goes on along the minus strand of JAYJMJ010267632.1, from coordinate 7,821 downwards.
AGCCTCTTTATCGACAGATAAGCAACAATGGCTACAGCCAACCAGATCAGAACAAAAATAACCGCACCAACCCGACTCACCGGCCTATGCCCGATCAAAGTAGCTCGCTGCCGAGCCGACTGAATAACCTTTTCCGGAGTAAAATAAAGCACCAGCCATACCCCGGCAGGGATCAGGATTAGATCATCAAGGAGTCCCAGTATCGGGATGAAATCAGGGATCAGATCGATAGGGCTAAAAGCGTACACCACGACAGCGACAGCAAGGAACCTGACAGCACGGCTTACCCGGGTGTCTTTTGATATCAGATATACAACGATCGCCTGCTCGATCAAATTGGATACACTTCGGCGAAACCAATCTGCCAATGACTTGAATCGTTTCCTGATCATATGAGTGACCTGATTGATTGTCGCGGTAACCGGGTAACCTGCCTCGATCGACTAAACAGTGACCTCTTTGCTAATACCAGCGGCCTTGCCCTATCATACAAACACTCTCAACTATTAGCCTAAAACTATCGCTCGCCCGCACAACCGTTGAGCGCGCTCGCAGATAGCCGTGAACCAAACCAGTTTCGGTAAAGCATTTTGCTTTTCCATCGGCGTTACTGATTGCGGAGCAGTATTGCAACCCGTCATCGGCAAGCGGATCACACTCGGCGGAAAATACCACTGTCGGAGGCAAACCACGGAAACTCGTGTCTCGCAACGGGGCAAGTGTCGCGTCCTGGTGAGTTGGCTTACCGCCGCTGCGGATCCTTAAATAAAAATCTACATCCTGAGTCGTCAACAAAGGGGCATCTGCATGCTCAAGATAGGACCCGCATTTCGTACTACCACCTAAACCGGGGTAAATGAGGACCTGCCCGATAATATTTGAGATTCTGCCTCTTGAAGCATGCGAAACTGCAGCGGCCAGATTTCCACCGGCGCTATCGCCGCACAGTATCAACGGTATGTCCGCTTGCTCTGACAACTGACTGACCACAGCCATAGAGTCATCGAATGCTGCCGGGTGATCGTGCTCCGGGGCTAGTCTGTAATCCACCGAGAACACATCAAATCCGGTTTGGTCGCAGAACTCACTGCAAATGTCATCATGGCTGTCCAGACCACCTACAACAAAACCACCGCCATGGAAATAGACGATGCGGGCAACTGACTGGTCACTATGCAGTCCTTGTTTAACATATCGCCGAACGCCAACCGATAGATTTTCATGGGTGACACAGAAATTTGAAACCCCGACTCCTACAGGGCGCCCCTGATAAAACTCCCGGCACATAGCATTGTAGGTTTCTCGCTGCGAAGCGATTGAACTACTGACAGTATCAGTTGGATACCACGCTTCAGTTTGCTTTATAAAATTCCAGGTTTCTGTATCAATGAGTCGATTATATTTTGCATTCATACACACGGGGCCTTATTGAGTAAAGCGCTCACCAATTTCTACCTCCGATCATATGCGGGTCGCCGGGTAGCCGGATACACCAACGCACATATTACGTAGAGTCACCGACCCGCTTGGTGCCAAGCGCATTTACGTCGACCCCTTGCTCCTCCAGGAGTTTTTCAAACAAAGGAGTGAGTGCCCCGAGATTTTCCTCTAGGGCATCACGAATGGTATCCACTACTACCTGCGTACCGCGCTCGATTTCGACGTTAAGTTTATCACCAACGTCTTTATCACCAATTGTCGTCATACGGCGTGTTTCCGGAATTAGCCACACCTCAAACCATCCGGCTTTTTTATCTACTGTGGCAATAGTTAAGCTGGCCCCGTTTAACGCGATGTACCCTTTAGGAAATATATACCTCAGCCATTCTTTTTCGACCGCAACACGTATCCGGAAATTATCCTGTTGTTGTTCAACTTCACTAATGCCTGCATTAAAATCAATATGTCCCGACAACGGATGGCCGCCAATCTCGGCACCATCTTTAGCAGCGCGCTCGACGTTTACAGTCGACCCGGCCACGTAGCTGCCAAGGGTAGTAACATTCAAGCTCTGCACAATCACATCGAACGTCACCCTGGTATCAGATAACATTTCAGTAACGGTCAGACAGACGCCATCGATAGAAATACTGGCCCCGATTTCCAGTTCCTGACAAAAACCGGCCGGAAACTCAATGGCAAATGTCCGTATCCCCTGGTTGTCGGTCACCGTGTCAATGGTTGCAATGCCTTGAACTATTCCAGTAAACACTGAGTGGCTCCTATAAGTTACTTTCGCAGCTACCGCACCGCCGCTTTCTATGTGAGAAGTGGCGATCGCCATACTCCCGGGCAATTATACCTGCGGCGAGCCTTCCCGCACCGATCTTTTAGTTCGCATGAATTCAGACCCGGCTACTTTGAGTGTCATACTTCACTACAGATGCTGTATGGTCAGCTGGTCAAGCACCGGGGCGAAGGTCGACACCAACGTTTTTGCAACCGTGATCCGCCTGGGTTTACCAGGCAACAGTGTGAAACCGTTTTCACTGAATACTTGATTCCCACCTAAATTTAACGTTACAAAAAAAGCGGGCTTATCAGTGGATAGCTCATAAACTGACTCTTCAATTCGAACTGCCTTAACTGAAGCTTCCGGCAGGCGATAATGCTTGTAGGCCGCCAGCCAGAATTCATTCTCACCCTGCACTTTGCCATCTGAATCAAACCACTCCCAAAACAAAAAACAGTTATCTGGTATATCGCCCCGGTTGAATACGGCAATTTTCGATACAGCTCCCGCTGACGCCGGAACTTCGAAGTTCCATAACTTCTTTTCGTCGCCTTCGACAGTAATAGCACGCAGTACTACAGAGATATTTTGGGTCCATCGAGTGTCATTAACAACCTTCAGTAACAGTTGCCCCTCTGTGCCAAAACGCTTGTGTCCGGGCACCATAGCGACCAGCAGCGGTGAATAGAATTTTCTTGCCGCATACTGCAGCAGCTTCCAGCCACCTCCATATTCAAGGGAAGCCCAGGACGCTACAGGCCAGGTATCGTTGAGTTGCCAAAACAAAGTACCCATGCAGCGGGGCCGTAACATCCGCCAGTATTCAACGGCGGTACGAATCGCCATGGCCTGCTGACATTGTGACAAAAACAGCATGCGCTCAAAACTATCGGGAAACTCAAAGTATCGGACCAGTGTCTCGACAATTCTGGCATTTCCACCTGTATTACGCTGGTGTATGGCCATTACTTCTGACGAAACGTTACGGTCTTCTGGCAATGTAAAAGTCTTTACCACCGGCAAAGATGGAAAGGACTGGAACCCGAACTCCGAGCAAAAACGTGGATGGATATCCTGGTAGGATGAAAACGGTTGGGCCTCGTGCCAGACATCCCAAAAGTGCATATCACCGGCCGCATCGCTTTTCCAACCGTCGCCATAATCAAGCTTTCCGACTGATGGTGAGCTTGGCCAGAAATCTATATCGGAAATCTCAGACCCTACCGCTTCTTCAATGGCGTGGTTCAAACGAACATAGTTAGCAAGGTATCTGTCACGATTGCGACGAGTTACATCCCACCAATTCAGCGCACCGACCAACTCGTTATCTCCGCACCACAGCACTACACTTGCGAACCCGGATAGCCGCCTGACCTGCTGCCTCACTTCAACCCGAACCAGATCAAGCCATTCACGGTCGGCTGCGGGATAATGATTGCAAGAGAACATGAAATCCTGCCAGATCATAATACCGAGCTCATCACATAGCTCGTAGAACCAATCCGCTTCGTACTGCCCTCCTCCCCAAACCCGCAACATATTCATGTTGGCATCGACTGCCGAACACAATAGCTCTCGAGTTTTCTTACGCGTTGCACGCTGAGGTAACGCATCGGCCGGAATCCAGTTTGCGCCTCGCATGAAAATCTGCTGATCATTTACATCTATTCGAAAACCGGCACCTTCCTCATCTGGCATGGTTACAATCTTCGCCTTACGCAGACCGACTTTCTTTTGCAGCGTCTGATCCCCGACGTCTACGGTCAGCAAATGGCGCAACTGTTCACCACTACCCACAGGCCACCAAAGTTCTGGCTCAGACAACACCACGTGCAGCTGAACCAACTGAATACCAACTGATAGCGTGCATTCGGTTGCCATTGTTTCGCCGCATAGAGACAGCAGGCACTCCACCGGTATAGCCTTGGCGACACGAACGGATGCCGTAACCGATACCGTCACAGCACCATCACTGAAGTGTTGTTGAATCTTCAGATCTTCAATCCAATGAGATTTTACTTGTACTAAATTCACCTGGCCGTAGACGCCGATCGGCATCAGACAAATGTTCCAGTCCCATCCCGCGTGGCAAGGTGTTTTACGAAGAAAACTCGAATGCGGGATCCTGCAGTTGTCACTGGTCGGGAGTTCAAAGGGAAATGCTTTCGATTTTTCGGCAGCCACCGACACCGCAGAACGAAAGTGAATACTGATCGTGTTATTACCGGACCTGAGTAGCGAACCAAGATCAAACACATACCGAATGAACTGACTCTGCATTGAACCCACAAAGACATCATTAACAAAGAGATCTGCAATACAATCGACTTGCTCAAGCACTAAGTGGTTATGGAGCAACAGCTGGCTTTCACTTAGCTCAAATTCGCGCCTGATTATCCACTCGCTACGATTAACCCAGTCAACAACAAGTTCATTATCACGAAAGTATGGATCTTCAATTTCACCCGCATCTAATAGCGCAGAATGAACATCCCCGGGTATCGTGAAAGGAACGCATTGATCGTTATCGGGCCGGGAAAGCGACCAGTCCGTATTCAGTAGTGTCATTGCTAACCCATTTGATCAGGAATTATTTTGGCAGCTCACAAGGGTGAGTATTCAAACGTCGAATAATCCGCCGCTCGCCCCTGCCCGGACGTATCAAAGACCATCATGCCTACGAATGCCCCGGTGAAAGATGCGTGTTCACCACGCCCGCCTTCGTCAGACAACACAGATGCGTCAAGCGCTGGGCCAACGTCTTCCCAACTGCCGTTGCTCTTCCACGCAAAGTGCAACCCAGCACCCTGAACAGTACACCGCAACGACAGAGCACCGGTATCGGGCACTGAAACCATCAGCCCGGGGTAACTCAACGCACCGTCCGGGTAATCACCAGCGCAGCTCATTACCTTTATCACCCGTCCTGAAGTCTCATCATGAGTGACATGAAGAAAGTGAAATTTGTGACGGTTATAATAAGCGGCTAGCCCCGCACACTGTTGGAATGAATCGGGGTGAAAGTCCAGTGTTGTGCAAGCCTGGTAACTATGATGTTGCTGTCTGCGTGCTATCAGTGATTGCTCGAACCAACTGCCAATCGATTCACGACCGTAAACTCGCAAGCTCCCCGGCACAGCACTAAGTGAAAATAATCGATCCGAATAAGGCGTACGCAACCACTGAAATTCGATTGGCAACGTCGTTGTATTAAAATTCGCTACAGACGGGGCTCTGTCGTCACACATAGGCACTTTAGCTGATGGCAAATCATCAGGAGACTGCACTTGTCTGGTTGCCTGACGGTCGCCATGTTCAGTCCGCAACCAGTCATCATCGCCCCAGACACACCGCTGGATTCCGGTTTCACGCCCCATTGGCGACCGCCGAATTCCAGGTAACGGGCGTGAGCAAAGATAAGTATGGTAGGGCTCGCCATTTGCAGTCTCAACATACTGCCCATGCCCGGTACGCTGCAATTGTTGCTGATCTCCGGCGTCAGCGCACAGCAAGTACGTATCAGGGTGCATTTCATAGGGACCGTTGATTGAACGGGAACGCGCATGAGTTACTGCGTGCTCATAGCCGGTACCACCTTCAGCGACAACCAGATAGTAGTATCCATTGCGTTTAAATAAGTGCGGCGCCTCGGTGAGCCCTTTTTCACTGCCGGTAAAGATCAACTCCGGCTCACCAATCAGCTTTTTTTGTTGGTGGTCATACTCCTGTAAAACAATTCCACCGAACGGGCTCTGCAACGGACTCTGACCAAGAGAGATGGCACGATGATTCCAGACCAGGTTTAAAAACCACTGGCGACCATCCTCATCGTGAAACAACGACGGATCAAACCCACTGGAGTTGATATGCACAGGATCACTCCATTCACCATCAACGGTATCGCAGGTCACCAGATAATTGTGCGCATCCTTAAAGTTACCATCGAAACGTTTTACATCGGTATAGATCAGCCAGAACCTGCCATCTGAAAAACTAAGGCACGGAGCCCACACCCCGCATGAGTCCGGATTCCCACGCATATCAAGCTGACTGGCACGCGTTAATGGTCTGGCCACCAGAGTCCAGTCAGCAAGGTTTCTGGAGTGATGAATCTGAACTCCTGGGTACCACTCGAATGTGGAGGTGGCAATATAGAAATCCTGTCCGACGCGACAAATAGACGGATCAGGATTGAAGCCGGTCAGAATCGGGTTTTTGATCATGAATCAGCTCACACTCTTGTTTCTTTATAAACGTAACTAACGAGCCACGCACTTATGCCATCAGCTGCCTGGCAGCAGCATCACTAAGTGCCGCGGGCCGTTCACAGGTTGACTCAATTTCAATAAATTCACTCTTTTCAGAAGAATGAAGAATAGAGGTCAGAACCTCTATTACGTGCAACGCCAGATCACCGTTACACCGATGCATTCTGTCCTCGTGAATTGCAGCAACCATATCGGCCAAACCTATCCCGCGGTAGTTGGCAATGAAATTCCCGTGTACATCTTCAAAGTTTTGCGCACCAAGCACCTGCATTGGCTGTAGCTCGCTTTCGCTGTCGCCATCAGTGAAACGTACCGGATCACCAAAACGATTAGGGTCGGGCACGTACAAAGTTCCTTTCGCCCCATAGAGCTCCATGCAATTGTGTTCGTGTGCCCTGACATCCCAGCTGGTCGTAAAAGATACTTGCGCGCCTTGCTCAAATTCAAGAATTGCGCGCACTGAGGTATCAACAAGAACTTCAATACTCTGTCCGGCCCTTGGTTCGCTGCCAATTGTACGAGTGCTGGAGGGCTTACCGGCCATGGCGACCACCCGTTGTACAGGACCCATAAACTGAATCAAATTGCTCACATAGTATGCGCCCATATCAAGCATTGGCCCGCCACCAGGCTGGAAGAAAAAATCAGGATCGGGATGCCAGTCTTCCATGCCATGAGACTGAAAATAACAACTGCCTCCGACTATCCTACCCAACGTACCATCATCAATACATTGTCGGGCCGCTTGATGCGAGCCCCCCAGAAACGTATCCGGCGCAGAGCCAATTCGCAGACCTTTTCCGTTAGCAAGATCACGCAGTGTATAACCTTCACTGGCAGTCAACACATAGGGCTTTTCCGAATACACGTGCTTGCCTGAACGCAATATCTGCGACGACACATCAAAGTGAGCCGCTGGCGTGGTCAGATTGATCACCAGCTCTATGTCCGGATCAGATAATAAGCCGTCTATTGTTTTTGCATCACAACCGAATTCCTGAGCTTGCTTGTTTGCCGCATCAGCATTCAAGTCTGCACAAGCGGTTATTCTGTAGCCGGCGAACATTGGTGCCAACTGCAAATACGCGGTTGATATATTGCCGCACCCGATTATACCGACGTTCATTATTTTCATAGTTGCAGAAATTGTTTCAAAAAAATAAAAAGATACAAAAAAAGTATGCGTATGAAGTAGACGATAATTGTTCCACCGAATCTACATATCCGGCGAAGCTCTTTAATACACAAACTCAACTAATTTTCAGATGCAGCCAACCAGAACACGCATATTCAAGCACACGTCAATATACGACTCTATCT
>JAYJMJ010267600.1:0-32914 GCA_036873875.1 Laminaria ephemera | reverse complement strand
GGTTGGGTGGCTGGGTGGATGAGTGGTTTGTTGGTGATCAGTAGGTGGGTAGGTTGGTGATGTGCGGGTTGTGGTGGGTGGGTGAGTGGATGAGTCGGTAATGGGTGGGTATGCGTTCATGGGCGGGTGAGTGGGTGGGTGGGTGGATGGGTGGGTGGTCGTGTTTCATATGAGCCTTGGCTCAGCCAGCCCCACTGGCGTTGCAGCGGTCACACCACTTGTACTACTACATACAGGGACTCACAAGCAGCTGCAGCAGCAGCAGCAGCAAGCAGCACAGTAGTAACAGCAGCAGTTGTGCAGCACAACAGGTACAACAGCACTTATACTTGCAACGGTTGTGTGCTGCTGCTGCTGCTGTTGGTTGAGTTATACTCGTGTACATAATACATGATACGAAATCACGCGCACACACGAACGTACGTGGTGCCGGGTACGTACGTCACGTCACCACAGCCAATCTTGCGAAACAAAGTTGCTAAAGGAGCGCATGGTCCATGATGTGCCCCGCAGACCACTCTAATATCAAGTGCTTACGCTCCTTACATTTCCGCCCTTGCTCAGGCAGCACACGGCAGCAGTACAGCAGCAGCAGTACAGCAGCAGTACAGCAGCAGTGGAGCAGCTAGCGGTAACCTGTTATGCAGCTGCTGTTGTTGTTGCTCGTGTTGCACTACATAGAGCAACAAACCAAACGAAATGGGCAATAGAGCAGCAAACAGTGACAGTTCTGCAACGTGCAGGAGCAAGCAACAGAGCTGCTATGCAGGGTGCATATCATACGAGACTGGGATGCAACTTGTCGTAGGACTCCAGCCAGAATATGCGGCGATTTGCGCAGAACGCCGCGCCAAAATCGATCAGAATATCAGAATGCCAATCCACAATCATCCATAATACCGAAAGCTGGACAAAACTTTCAAAATGACGTCCAACCCCCCGCCCCCCCCCCCAACAAAAATGCCTCGTCGATCCCTTTTATCGATGGAGACGGAAACATAAGGACCTATTGGTCTGCGTGTAGCTAACAGCAGTAGCAGTATGGCAGCGTGCTGGAGCAGCAGAGCTGCTATGTAGGGTGCACGTCATACGAGACTGGGATCCAACATGTGGGACTTTCACCTTTCGGCCGAATATGTGGCGAGTTCGCTAACGGATCGGCCGCGCCAAAATCGATCATGATGATATCAGAACACCAATCCAAAATCACATCAAACACCGAAACCTGATGGACAAAACTTTCGAAGTGGAAGTTGAACCCCCCCCCGCCCCGCGCCCCAGCAAAAAGCAATGATGATCATTTTATCGATGTGGACGGAAATGTAAGGACCGATTGGTGTGCGTGTTGTGTGCCAAACGGTTTTGATGTGCCGTCTACGCCTGGTCTCGCACACGACGAGATTTTGTTTGGTTGATCATTTCGTCGATGTGGACGAAAATAAAAGAAACGCTTGCTCTGCGAGTTGTGGGCCAAACGGTTCTTATGTGCCGTCCACGGCTGGTCTACCACACGACGATGTTTTTAAATACCGACGAGGCTCCGGCTACCTCGTCTCCCGACGTACTCTCTCGACAGATATGCGCCACGTTGCCACGGAAATCGGCAGCCCAGACCTCTTGGACTGGAGGAGACCCGGCCCCCGCCGCGCGTTCTAATTGCGCACAGGATGCCAGCTCGCTCTCCCGGTTTCCCAGCAAGCGAGCCAAACGTTATGGATATCTCCCCAATTTCTACAGGCCGAAAATATTGGAGACGTTGTCTCATCGATATGATGGTTTTGTTGTTCCTTATATACCCGGCTAAAATGGCAGACTGGAGAAGCGAAGGGTCGGTTTGGCCCACGATAGACCCCTTCCTGCAAGCGGCCTCGCTCCGCCGCCCCACGGGGCGGGGCGACAAACCGGCCACCCCCCTCCTTTTCCGAGCCCCTCCACACGTTCTCGCAAGCCGGAACCCGCGTCGGTCTCGCTCTCACCCGCGCTCACAACGCGAAGCTGGGGGCTCCAGCTTGACACCGTCGCCCTCCGAACTCTGATTTCAAGTGAAAGCCGATTTGGGCCGCCCCGACCGACGGACGACAACGGACCCGCGCGGCGCGACACCAAGCGCTTCCTCCTTTGGGGGCTGACCCCCCACACCCACGCCGGAATCCGGGGCCGAAACGACCCTGGCCGGCTGACGCGGGGGGCCACGACCGGTGCGTATCCCACACTGAACGCCATACAAAATGAAACTCTGGTGGGGAAAGTAAGGAGTTGTCCCATACTGGCGAGTATATACTCAACACCAACAAGACCAACACCAACAACGACAGACCCCAATAACATAATTCCAAATTATTCTCCAGGTATAGTCAGGGTATGAAATATTTACTGCATCATATACCTGGGCGTAGGATGTGACCTGTGACATGAATGGAATCCATGTCACGCGGCATCACGCCTAATACATACCTGGTACTCCCTCAAAGTGCCTTCTCTCTTGAGCTCTCGTATGAAAAGCACCTACTAAAATGCCGCCACTTCTAAATACGATACTTCGCACGTAGCTCCCTCCAAACATGCGTCTCCCGAAAAGTGCCTTCTGGACAAAGTGACCCACCAACACAATGTGATATTCTTGTCACCAACACGTGTCTCTCGATAACCGGCTTCTCGCCAAAGTGAGCAACAAATACGGCCTGATTTAGCTCCCTCCAACACACGACTCCCGAACACTGCCGTCTCGCCAATGCCAGCCCCCATAAGACCATGACTTAGCTCCCACCAACACACAACTCCCCAAAACTGCCTTCTCGCCCAAGCGAGCCACCAAAGCACTGTGACATAGCTCCCTTCATCACACAACACCCGAAACTACCTTCTCGCTAAAGCAAGCCACGAAATCACTGTGACATCAAACACAGCAAACAATGTTATTATGCTGCCACCAGCGCACGTCTCCCGAAAACTGCCTTCTCGTTAGCGCGAGCCACCAAAACACTTTGACATCACGCAAAACAAACAATGTGACCTAGCTACCACCACCAAACCTCTCCCGATAACTACTATCTCACCAAAGCTAGCGACTAAAACGTTGCAATTTGGCTCCCATCAACTCTCTACCTATCTATACTGTTCCCACCAACACACGACTCCCAAAACTGCCTTCTCACCAAAACGAGCCACCAAACCACGGTGACATCACGCAAAGCAAACAATGTGATTTAGCTACCATTAACAAACGTCTCCCGATAACTACCTTATCGCCAAACCGAGCCACCAGAAGATTGCAAGTTTGCTCCCGCCAACACTCTACCTATATAGCTCCCACCAACACACGACCCCCAAACAAGCCTTCTCGCCAAAGTGAGCCGCCAAACCACGGTGACATTACACAAAGAAAACAATATTATTTAGCTACCACCAACACACGTCTATCGATAACTACCTTCTCGCCAAGGCTAGCCATCAGAACACTGTGATTAAGCTCCCATCAACACACGATATCCGAGCACTGCTTTTTGGCCAAAGCGAGCCACCAAATCACTGTGATTTAGGTCCCACCATCACACGACTCCCGCAAACTGCCTTCTCGCCAAAGTGAGCCACCAAAACACTTTGACATCCCACAAAGTACATCTCCCTTCTCGGTCTATGAATTGGGCTCAGTTTCTATACGCGGAGCCCTACATAATACCTCGTTCCAAGAGTCGAGTTTACGTTCAATCAACCGTTCGCTCACTCCGCAAACAACGACGAAACAAGTCAAACGTAAAGGCGATTGGAAAAACATTTGGGCAATTCCTCAGTTGTGGCAGGATAAAAAAACGTCGGTCATAAGAAATGTGGTCACGTGTACCCGCTTTACTCTAGCATGGCTCTATAGGATATGTAATCCAGTGGACGACCCCGACATGGGTGACCTTTCGCAACATCCTTGCAAGCCCCTGCGTCGTGAGGCACATCGAGTGGTTTCAGGCGTTGAACTTCCCCCACTGGGCCTTGGACGCATGCAACGATGAGGTAGCATTATTTTGCCAAAGTATTTCTGATTCACGGGGCTCTTCCACGGAGGACCAACTCACTTACATGGTAATCGCATTGGCCTTGTAAGATATAATTCGTCGTACGAGTAAACATAGCGCACGGGATTGCTCATCGGGACTCTCATAATATTCTCTAAATCGATTGAGGTAAGGAAGAGATCTGTTGAACTGAAGTGAGAGGCCTCAGAAACATTAGGCAAACCTCTACTGTAGTATATCTGGTACGTCTTTGCCCCGTTGGATAACTAGACTCAACTACGTCGATGACGTACCTACCTGCACGTGCTGGCCGTACACACATGCAAATACAACCAGATATCAATGGTCAGAATCCACACGATCTGGGTTGTAGAAAAATTATCCATCGAGGATCTAACGTGCGGGGAGTGCAACTATGCCGACAGGGAACACGATGCAAAGTCATACTACGGTAGGGGTTGCACTTTCGAGGCTATATGTTTCTCACTGACGGCGAGGAGGTATCAAACCGCTTCGCATCCCGTGTCATCTTTACAATCGTTTTTATTCAATCCTCAGTCCATGAAATGTTTGGATCCGGCGTTCTGGCCGGTTCACATCAAAAGTCCAAAGTTCTTTCCGCGTCCAAACTCCAAGACGTTTTCGGGAATTAGACCCTTAATGTCTGCACATGTGTGTCTATGCACCTCTTCCAAGCCGTTACCGAACCCGGTGTTTTCTTGTTTTTCTTTTCGACAGATATTTCGTAAGTCTTTTGGGGAGGGGGGATATTTGGGCCTCCTTAGACCCCAATTCTCGTGCAAAGATAATCTTTGAAAAAACGCCCCGTTCGGAAACGGTTTGGTGGGGGCGCATAAACCACGTCTGCAAACTTTCAGGGTGCAAACTCCCAAAAACTTTGAGAGCTTTTGGAGTTTTATTCGGACGAAGAGTAAAAATATATGAATGTGCGTCGTACTCACTTGATGTTCGTAAATGGTCGACTTTGGATGCTAGAATCGTGTGAAACATTCATCCTACTCAATCAACACTTGTTAGTATTTGCGCGTGAACGTTTTACATGGGTACTTGACTCCGGCTCGGTGAGAAAAACAAATAGACATTTTATTTTCCATTGAGAACGCCTGACTTTTGCTGGAATGTTCTCAAGCCTTAGGGTAGGCGGAGACGCTATTCGCCGCTAGCCCCCGCCCCAGGCCCTTAATTAAAGATCTGGCCAAGTCATTATCTTCTGCTGTTTATAGGGGTCAGTCAATATGATACCAAACATGCGACATTCGCGTGGATACTGCTAACGACATTGTGTGAGCGAGAATAAATTTGACGCCTAGCTTGAGCCAGTATGAACCTTTCCTCGAATTTGGTTGTTGGATGGGGTACGAAGCTGCCCAAGTGAGGAATCTCAGACAACTCAAGCACTGCTCCTACCGTAGAACGGGCCCGCCTTTCAAAAATAACGCGCGAGACATTGAGGTGTTCATCTACACGTCAGCCAGCTCCGGTGAACTGCGGTATACACACCCGGGCATCACCGGAAGCAGTCCGATGTGGTACCCGGGTACCCTAGCATATATCAGGTAGTTAATAAAACATTGGAGCATTCGGAATCAAGTAGTTAAATCCCAACTACTTCCCTCTGCCCGTACCTCCGTTGGTGGCCGTGTTGGAGAAAAAGTCCACATTTCCCATGATGGTGGCGTTGGAGCCAAGAATGGTCATAGCCCCTACGAACAGGCGTGGAGGGGATTGGATCACGACGGAAATACTGACTGTTGTGGACAACATAATAACCAAACAACAATGTAGCAAGTAATGTCGGGATAAAATGCTGTCTTGTTTCCACACTCGACGTAGAGGGTATTGCGCTGGTGCACATCGCGATATAGATAAGCTGAGGGAATATGGACAGAATGGCAAACGGTATGTTAAGAGTGTTGAGCTTGGCAAACCTGCGGACATTGTCATTATGATCGCGTGTCCTTCCCACCGGCGTGGACCAATGCGCTATCAACGTGCCCTGTAGGAATGTCACAACTGGCAACTGGCCAAGGGGTGGAAGGCCATGAGGGTATTGGACCGCAGCGGTATCAACCATTACGGTGGCTTGAAATGTCCTGTCGGAAGTTCCGGATTATTGAAACGTTTGGTACTTCGGCATTTCGATGTATCCTTTCCAACGCGAGTTGCCGTTCATTCCCCGACATTGGCGTGTTTTGCCCCTACTGTCTCAATGAACGAAAATCGTCGACCTACACATTCGGCTATATCGCAATCGTAACGATTTGGTTTTTGGTGTTGTCGATACCACATTTAACGCGATACTGAACGAAAATGTACGACGAAAAGTATCGGCTACTCGTAATATTCAAATCGTATCGGCTTTCGTTATCGGTTTGTCATTATCGTGGTCAACTCCATGATCGATTGTTGGTGTTCATCGCTGTCCAAAGCCACCGTAGGGGGGTCACTGCTCCCACTATTTTTCTTACTATTAGGGTCTCTGTCTTTGGCGACTCAGAGACACTCGCGGGAGGGGCTACCTATCTATGTGCCTTTATGATTCGCGATATGCAGCGCCAAATAACTGCTTGTTACGCTGCACCATTACGTTAAAATTGAGATTCGGAGGCACGCGCGCGAGTGGCTTACACTTGATGGAGAAAATATCCGTACCCGCCCTACCGTAGCCTGCGTTCACTAGCAATTTTCGGCACCTAAGCTGACACTCCGCGTTTTGGTCTGTGATCATCTCACCTCCAGCATGTTGTGCCGAGTTCCCGACAAAAGTTGTGTTGCCGTCGATGTGGACTGGCGATTCATGGGCAACAATGGCACCTGTGAGCGGGTGAAATAACATACTGTATTATAAATTCCGGCATATCCACCTATGAGTCCGTGCGGTTTGATAACATGATGGTGATAATGCTGATGACGGCGAACTCGAGACGGTGGTCACAGAATGATGGCGATTAATAAGCGTTCAGATGGAAGAAAACCAAGTTCACAACTCTTTCGCTCCGCATTACCAAGTACGCAATGGGACGGCACTACCAACTTCGTTATACCATACACAGCGGTGAGTAGACTGTCCACTTACTCGTACGTACTGTGATTCCTACGAGGGCATACAGTATCATTTTTGTGAAAGGCATGTCGTGTTAAAATTGCGAAATATGCGCATCAGCTACACTGGTAAGGGTATCTTCAGTGCGTACTGGTGAGCGACCGAGCAAATACCGTTCGATGGCAGTGATCGATAGTATGAGCTACATACAATACAACTGGCGTGTATGTGTGCAGGGCAGACTCAATCCCTGACGAGTCGTCTTTGTTCTAATTTAATATGCGCGGGGCACACCGACCTTGTTTACGGTGGTGTTCAAAGAAAAAATTGGAGCGTCAGGCCTTGCGGATTGTTTCTAGAATTCAGTCCAGTAGGTCGGATCAAAAGATGCAGCACATGTCTGGAACCGACATTCACGTGGGGTATTGCGGTGTGTGTAACCTGTTAGCACACAAAACGGCAATCGAGATTGGGTTTGGTGCGTGGAGAAGATTCCGCCCGTCTACCCCTTTGTTTTGGAGGAGCACAGACATGTGGCTCAGTGCTCTTGGGAGGAAAGACACGGCCATGCAGACGAGTGACTCGCTTCTCCTGATAGGATGTTCCGAGTTGATTTACACTCCCCCTTCTGGTGTCTCCTTCATTTTCACTCCCGGTTTAGACGTTCTATGATAGGGGTGGCATATTTCGGCGAAACCTATCCTGAATAACGGGACTCTCCAACTGAACAAATACCCCATACCGTTGGAATCCCAGATGTAATATAGTCTTAACTGTTATCGTTTTAATTATTGGTCATAGGTATATACCGTTGGAAAAAAACTACCGGTAGATGCTATCCCACATTAATTCCATGATATGCGTCCCCCCAAACGTGGACCCAGTTCTAAATGGGTTGAGCATTACAACATGTACGCCACATAACCTCTATTGTTAGAAATCTACGATTTTGGGTCTCGCCCACCTCATGCTAACGCCTGCGACGTAAGCATTGTGGAAACACAGCGGAGGGGCACCTCCGCCAAAGGGGCGAAAGCGACGTTCACGACTCAGCCTAACTCTGTTTGGGACGGTAACCACTCGACTGAGCGAAGTGAAAGAGGTATTAGTCACTCATTGCATCCTACAATATGAGCGGTCGGCGCACTCGCGAAAGACGAGGCCTCATCAACATACGTGCTTGGTTTGGAGTCGCCCACTTGCGTTGTCGTGCCTGTCGTGCCTTTTCGCCGTCTGGGCGAGAACTTCATTCTAAGGCGTGAATAGCAAAGAACGATGGATACGTTAGGAGTTGGGCATGTACCTTTGTTTCGCGTGTTGTCAGCTGGGACCACACTTCCGTGCATCCACGAGCGCGCACTACAATATCGAGAGCTCGTCTTACCAACCTTGTTATGATTGACGGGCCCCTCAACTGAACAACTACCCGACGTCGTTGGAATCCCATTTTTGCTTTTCGACAACACTCGATATATACCTACTACCCTAGACCTCGGCATTTTTCATCGGGTGAAGCTTCAAGTTCTCTCAAAGTGCAGGTTGGGGTACGATATTGCGATTTTCAGGTAAGCAGCCTCAGAGAATGTGGGCGCATTTATACCTCAGTTTGCATCTCGGAAATTTTCGCTGCAGACATGTCTGCTGTGCCGAATGGTTGAGGCAGGAAGCATGTCTGTCGAGTCTAAGGTTAGCGGTAGGAGCTTTGTCAATCCCTCTATATTATTCTTGGGCCAAGTCTACGGTATGGCGGGTACCTCCATATTCACTCTCGAGTTTAGGCCGCTAACAATAACACACAAATACCATGTTTGCTTAGCGTAGTTTAACAACCAAATATATTGCGCAGAATACCGCAAACCCGAGTGTACACAAGCGGTAGTCAATCGCGGGAATGGATCTGATTCACTGAAAATAGAATCCCTAAAAGTGACCCCCCTATGTTAGCTCCATCTCGACAGCATGCGTGGTCAATGGTTGAGTGACTAAGGCAAGCAACAAATGGGTGCGTCCCCGCCCCCCATCTATATGAACCTAAATCATGGTTGTTTTGTTGACGAAAAGATGATGCGTGTCGAGGATATGTCTCTGTGGTAAACGATGCAGACATGGCACTGAGTGCGTGTGAAGATCACATGACAAGAAGCACAGAAGAAATATCGACCTTGGAAAGAGTGCGTGAGCTCAAAAGGTGAAAACCAAGAGGATATAGAACGTAGTCCGAGAAGACCAGAGGGAGGAGAAACGGAATTTGAAAAGAGCGATCGAGGTAGGCAAGGCCGTCGCCCGATCCTCACAGGACAATGCCCAAGCTACGCGTGGATGTGCGCTACGGGCTGTTGTACTGGCCGGCAGTGCGTTCTAACGTGAAGCTCCCTGGACCGTTCCTTGCAACGCCCCCCCCCCGTACTTATGGTGGTAAGCTAGTCGCCCTCCAGCACGATCAACCTCCCGATAAGCGTACGTTGTATACATCACACCGGCGAGAAGGAACAAACTCGTGTCTCACCGCTTACTGGATTTCGTCCATTCTAGAATATGATACCTAGTGCCCTCATGAGTAGCTACTGCACATCAACTCGATTCCTGTGTATTTCAAAGTCCATAGTCGAATAGACGATTTGGCAAGGATGGAAGCAACGTTTGATGGTAGTTGGTGGCTCTGCTATGGGCACTCAAGAAGATTTTTCACTCAACGAGGGCTGTATATTTGCACTTAGTTGGTATACTCGTAGCTCTGGAATGTTATCGGTACCAGATTCTCTTTCTTGCCTGGGGTTTTCTAACCCTAACCCTAATTTCTGGAGCAGCATTCCTCGCCGTCTAGGCTCCACACACTTGTTCTTGGTTTCGTAAAATATCCGGGGGACTTCATTCTGTGAAACGTTACGTCATGTTCGTTGTTGCCAAACGCGGTTTCACTAACGAGGTTCGTCAAACGAGCAACCGCCAAATATAACCGGAATCCCATCTGTGATGTATACATATATATTTTCACTCTCTAGGTCACAATGTTTTTGGTCAGCTTATGTCACACAATAGCTTGAAAACTACACATGCTATGTTGACTGATTCTCCCACCTCCATCGTAGCCGGTGTTGTTTACAAACGACGTAGTCCCCGTGATGTTGGCTGCTGATGTCACGAGATGGACGGCCCCTGCAAGTCGGCACAGGAACGTGCCAGCGTGCACAATCAGAAGTGCATGCCGTATCCCGCACCAAACACTTATCCCCAAAACGTCTTTGCTGGAACATCACATTGTCGCTTACACAAAACAAGCACCCATGTCAAAAGTTTTAGGGTTGGAGTAACAGTCAATGTTCGCTTAATTCGTATTAAAGTAGTAGCGTATAGTTTGGCATGTTCGGGGAATCTCTTCTCCGGAATATGATAACGCCCGACGTAGGCCTCGGCACAGGCGGCACTTTCCTGGTCATCTGCGTCAAGCGCTGAGGGCTACTCACCCGTGTGGCTACTCTTTGGCTTGGCTACGCTAGGATATATGCGGACTTAGATTTACCTTTCACAACCTCGTTTCCCCGCCTCTGACCCGCCAACCGTTTCGCAAGAGGCTATTCCTGTATCTACTGTAAAGTACCTGTTATTTTTCAAACTCCATGCAGTCTATACTGAACCAAATACTTTGTCTAATTCCATACCAGGTACAGTTTATCCCCAATCGTGGGTGATGTGTTGTGGGAACCAAACCACCACACGAAGTACAGAACTAGCGTGTGCATCGAGGTGAGCTGACGACGAAATAAAACGCTGAACCCGTCTCGCGAGAAGAATTTAGCCATACACCCCATCAGGGCGAGGCAGAGTGCTTGCGATGACGCATGCTACTAATAGTACTAATAGTACTAACAGTACTAATAGTACTAATAGTACTAACAGTACTAATAGTACTAATAGTACTAATTTTAGTACTAACAGTACGGTAGATGTGCACCGTTTTTTTCTGAGGCTCTTCACTTGATTTTAACAGCTCTATACCTCTCCCAAAAACTGATTTGGGGAAAAATAAAAGTGTCACCCGCTGAACAATCCCATGTCCTTTGTATACAACGAAACATATCGCAAGAAAAAGAATAAAATTCCACTCTATTTTGGGTTAAGGAGCCCCGTCATTCTGCAAATGTTTCCGCCAAAAAGTGCCACCTCTATCGTAGCAAGCGTCCCATGCCCTCCAATATCTCCAATTCGAGTTACCAAAATAGTACGGATACGTGATGTGGAAATTGAAACATATACACCGTATACTTATGACACCTGTGATCATGGCCTGTCCAGAACGTGGCTGAGGGTAAAATGTCTTACGAGTTGAGTTAGAAAGTAGAAGGAAAGTTAAAACATGCAACAAATAAAGTACACCAAATAGTCGTGTCGCTCACCTCCACGCCACACGGCGGAATTGTAAGTGAAGATGGCGATCCCGGTGATCTCGACGTAGTCATTGGAGTAAGCGTTGATGGCACCTGGGGGTTGACGTCAGTTGTTGGTGAAAATACTTTGTGACCATAAATGTCGGCCATAGGGCTATACTGTAGTGATGAAGTCGTGACAATGGCTAGTGACAATAGTTACTGTCAACAAATGGTGGCAATATTCGTTGTTGGTTACGTAGTCATTGTTGCTAATGATGCTATGAGTTGTTTGTTGTTGGTGTTGTTGGTGTTGGCGTTGTTGATAGTGTTCCGCGTAACCTGATTGCCCCAACATAATGCGCGATCACAAGACAGCCTCCAATACGTGCCGACGAAAACTGTCATATTATACCAGGTATACTGCTAGGAGTAGTGTACGTACGATATAGTAAAATACAGACAGATGTAGTCAATGGATAACGGACGTGTTGGGTCCAATTGCAGGGGAACATCCAGTAATTCAGCCTTGGGCCTACCGATTAATTGTTACACTCGAAGGTCGGCACGATCACTTCACATAACATATCTCAAAGACACGTTTAAGCAACGTGATACTCGGATGAACATGAGTCTTAGGTATTGGTCACTAACGCTGTCGCAGTCCGTGTATGCTTGTCAAGAAAGGCCGACTCGCATGATAGGCAAATCGCTGCACTCTTTGCATATGCCTAGCCGAGGTGACGTGGAACGTCACTCGAACTAACTGCTAATTGCAGAGGCACGATTGCTGCAAGGCCTTGCCCGAATGTACCGGAGGAGATTAACTCTTGGAGAGTCCAGCCACGGCCGCCGCAACAACGAGGCCTAGGGTCTTAGCAAACCCTCAACGAATGGTGTGCAGCAGTGCGAGCGTAATAGTGCTGCACACATGAAGTACAGCTCCTTGCTTTGCCGTTCACATGCACCACTTGCCCCGGCAGATCAGGTGACTTGTGTGGTCGATTTTGTTGTGGTCATTAGGGTTCAGTATGCATTTACCTCTGCAAGCCTAACGGAGCTAATGAGGTGTGCTCCCGCAACCAGACATTCTGCCTTCCTCTAAGTAAGAGTGTACTACGCCATATGTGTCGCTCTCTGTATCCAACTCGATTTTACACTAACGTAGTCTTGACGCTATATGCTATAGAGCAGAAGACGTCGCCGTAGCCGCCCATGGTCGTAGCACAACCCCTCTGCATTGTTTACCACGATCTTTAACTCTGCGGTAGGGGTGGCACCTATTGGCCAAACAGATCAGACGGACGGGGCTTCCCCACTGAGCAACCAACAAGGATTGTCGGAATACCGTTTAAATTCACCGTATTATTCGTTCTAAATATACCTAGGCCATGGGATTGTTCATCGGGTTGCACTGCAATTTTTCTACGAAATCGGTATGGAGTTCATTATGTGGGGAGCACCGCAAAAACAACTTCACAAACACCGCAGAAGGCGTCTGAAGGGTTTCTCGTAACCCGTATTTCTGCCCCCGCAATCGAGCAGAGGGGTACACCTGGGTAGTTGGTCTTACCTTGGTGACAGAAGATACCACTCACAAAATTGCTCCAGATTTCCCATCACGGGGCACGCCATTGAATAACTTTTTCTTTCTCACCTCCGTCTTCAGCTGCTGAATTGTGCGTAAACACGGCGTAGCCCTCGATGAAGAGCGAAGTAGTGTGGGATTGGAACGCACCTGCCGAGAATACGCACCATTAAATGTGGGCGTCCATAGCTAACCAAGCACCGACCCCAGGATGGAGGTACTATACTTTGTATATGCCCGTGTTAATACATTTGACATACCAGGTACCTGGTACGGTTTAAGTCTATACGTATTTGTTCCGCTCGTTTCATTCCACCGTTCTTTCCGATGATGTCATCGCTCTCAAGCCTTCATATTGGGTCAGGGTTGGGGTCGGGATCAGGAATACAATTAGCGTTAGAGCTAGGGATAGGGTGCAATCAATGAAACAATGGAAGCTTTTCAACGTGCAAATTTGAGCTGTCTGTCTAAGTATCCCTCCTCTAAATAAAAGAAGCACGTGACGACACAATTACTTCTTACTGCACAGAGAGGACATTTGGTACGGAATTTTTTACATTGAAAACACATAAACACACACTACCGTGCGGGTTCGGCCGATTTTCGTGACGGAGGTGCGTTAATCTAGGGGTTGCAGTCATGTACCCACACATTTCTCACTAACGGAACTCGTCGCCTGAGGAGCCACGCAATACCTTTAGGTCCGATTGCCGCTTTGGCTAACCCCAACATACCCCGTCAAGCGCAAATCAGGATCGGCTCAAATTTTTCTCACGCCGGTTTAGGGGCGCTGTATAGAGCTCGGCGCGTGAGGAAGCTCAGAACCAATGGGTGGTGTCCCTATCGAAGCACGCGTCGACGATGCTAACATGAGAAGGTCGACATTTTACCCAATCCCTGACCAGATAAAAACGAGCACACAACCTGACGGACAAGCTCATCCACTACCGGCCTTCCCATAAGAAAAAGCCTTATAAGAACCTTAGACAAAACATCACGGGGAAAAAATCAATTTAACAGCTGTTATACTGGAGTTTGTGCAGGACGCACGGTTTCTCAAATAAGATATCTAGCCTTCACCCAGCACCCCGATTTTCATCGGAGGGCCGGTGCAGTAAAAATGGTATGCCATAACTGGTATTTCCACGACTGCCCCGGAAGCGGAAACGTTTCAATTGGCGCAGGACCTTGACGACTAGTTATATAGTTATTAACGAATTACCAAACAGCTAGCTGCGTCTCAATTAAACGACCGCAGTTTGCGCCATTTTCGGTATAGGGGCTGCGCCTTCCTTGAATGCGGATACTGGCTGGTGTATTGTATTACAGTAAGTGTAAATATCGTTTTGGGTTTAGGTTGTATCGTATGTTAGTAAATGTAAACCAGGTACATATTTGTGATTGTTTTCTGCTAGGCATTTGTGTCCACCCTGCCGTCCAGGTCTCGACAAGTGTGTCGGTGTGTGTTTTTTGTTGTTTGTGTACTCTCTGTCTTGGGTTGTTGACCGCATCGTCGTGTTACAGTACGCCTTTTTGTGTGGTTGGGACGGACTTCTGCGATAGCCCAAACGTCCAAACAGCACCTTGGTGTTTCGTTATTGACCAAGTTCATCACAATGACAGCTCTCTGGAAAATTGCTCGGGATGAATATCTAATCAAGAGTTAGAAGCGATGCCACTACTACGGGTACTGCTGTTGCGAAAAAATTGAAATGGACATCGTATTATGAAGTAGTACTTGGAGTGATCCAAGGGTATGGGCACGTTGTTCACATCACCGCGCGCGCGGTCGTTCTTACCTCCGTACAACTCAGCTGAATTATAGCCGAACCAGGTCCGGCCCGTCATGTGGATGTCTGACTTCCCCGACCAAAAGGCACCTGCAGTCAGAAGACAAAAACCAGCAGAAATAAGCAATCGGCAGTGGTTTTAGTTTAGCCAGTCAATTAGCTGGCAATTACAATACATACCTGGTAGGTTAACCAGTAAATCGACCGGTAAGTGCGAAACGAACCAGTCAACCGACAAGTGTAGGCTATCCAATGAGACAGCCAGATATTATACGAGTTAGTTAGCCAATGAAAGAACAGGCAATCACATGTCAACTAATCAAACTACCGGCACACTAAACACAGTCGGAGGCCGATGCCCGAGAGCACAGACGACGCTTAGGCAGGCCTGCCACGAATGCGAACACTATCGTACTGTTCGTTAGTTCATCATTTATATTGCAGCATGACGTCATAACTCGTATTCTTTCAGACACCAATATATGTATGCAATGAATATCACCAGCAACCTCGAAGCTAACGCATTGTGGACTCCAGAAGAAACAATGGCTACAGTAAAAAACGATGAAAACATCGGTCATTGCTTGGTTGGGGGGTGTTAAATGAATTGTCCAAACAACAACGGACGCTTGCAACGATAAAGGTACGGTATCTCTTTTTGGCCAAATATTTTGTGACCGACTGGGATCCCCAATTGAGGAAATACCAAACACAGTTGCACCCCGTTTGTGGTTTACAGTGATATACGTATTGTGCATTTTGTGTGTGGGGTTGTCCTTTCAATTCCCCTTCAAGGCAGTTTTTGGGTGGCATATAGGGCTCCTCAAAAAACGAGCCTTAGAAATTTTTAGGAATTACCCCTATCGTGGCGTACGTCAACACATACGACACAGGCAGACACAGGGGCAGCATGGCGTTATTCAAACTGCTACACGCTCACACTACACGGGAGCGATGCAAAACACATAACGCATATACTGTTTTTGTTGCTGTTTCAGGGGTCTCGACGGGGTAGCCGTCCAACGAGGACAGTTGTCCTTCTGATCTTCAATGTGATTTGGAACATCTTGATGCGTGGCACCACAGCGACAAGGTGTGTTGACGCGTGCTACGCTAAGAGGGGTATGAAATATTGCCCGATGTGTATCTGAATGGAGTGACGGTGCTTCCTAACACACGAAGTGCCCAACATCGTTGGGGAATCGTATTTTAGAATGTATTAATTGTTCGTTCCGTGTATGTTCCTAAGCCATGGTATCAATATCGGGTTTGGCGTGCTTCATTCCCCAGCGTCATTGTTTCGGTGTGGTTTGGGGCGCACAAGGTGGGTAGCCTGTTTAATATTCGGCGGAATCGCTACTGTAGCTCGGGACATTTCTGTACGAGCACCACCATATGTAATGGAGAAAGTCTTCAGAAGGTTCGCTTGGCTCATTCACGAGGGTGAGTAGATAGATATTAGACGCCACACGGAGAAGACGTACACCAGGGGCCAACAGTCAGGCAATATATAAATTTACGAAGAGACGGAGGACGGCATTACGATTGGAAACCTGTCCAATGGCCACAAAATGCTAGGACACCATCATACACATCCCAAAGGCGTTGCGAACTCCCTAAACACAAATATATGGCCAACGAACCGTTTTCGCCCCCATAGATCATATGCAGCCATCTCTATCAGAAACTTCTTGTGTGTACACCAAACTTCACGACCACACGTACCTCCACTGATTTGTCCTGTGTTGTATCCGAAGGATGTCTCCCCCGCGAGGATTACATCGGTACTGAACGCTGCGACAGCGCCTGCGGGCAGGAGAGAGGAGCGGTCAAAACAACCTAAAGTGCAGGACATTTAGTAAGTGCCTTTCTTGGAAAAAATGGTTTTGCTTGGATTCTTCTTTTGTTTGTCCATCTAAGCATGAAACACAAGAACACACGAAACAAACATTCACCGATAGAGTACCATCAGGAACAAGAAAGTAAAAGCCAGGAAAGGCAGCACGGTAAGGCCAAAACGCTGTTCCAAAATGTAAATTGAACAAGAGGACTGTTATATTCTTCTACGCCTTCACTGACCATTTAACGAAAATATTGGAGTAGTTAAGGCCTCCTGCCCCAGCAGGGCGGGCTCACCGGGGAAAAACCACCGCCGCGCTGAGTGCGCGCTCAGCGCAGTGGCGGTTAAAAACGCAGAAGCTCCTCTCATGGTTTGCAAGGTGGATGGGATGGTCTGTATTTCTTCCCCAAAGCTCGATGCTGTGACGTATGGGGTGCGTCGATAAACAAAGATCTCGAGTTCGCCTCTAATGCGTGGTAAGTTTGGACTCAATCATTGGAGCCACCCCTGTGGCATTGCTGGATCCATTTGAGTGGGTCTCATTTTTTCCGCGGTACACTTCTGCGCCTTCACCGATCATTTAGAGTACTCATTGGATTCGTCGAGGCCTCCTGCTCTAGCCAGTGATCGCACTCATATATCCTTGATATCTTGTGACCTCTGTTGATCACTGGACAGGGGTTGTAATTCCTTGTTCTCCTGCAGTATCTGGGGGGCGCTGGACGGGGGTTGGATGACGTCCTCGTGCCCGACACGCTTCCTGCGCCTAAAAGGGATACTTCAACACCAAATGCAGAATGACTCACGAAGTTCATATTGCCTTGTCACTACCAGTCTGGTTTTTCGTTCTTCTTGTTTCGTTGGTAACTATCCTGTATCGAAGTTCACCGGAATAAAGGGTTGACACGTCACCACAATGTAAAAAGTGATGAATACGCGCTACGGTAGGAGTAGCATTTGTTAGACAAAAGCGTGTTTTAGAATTATGGGACTCATTGCCCCATTTATAGACAAAGAGCTTGCAAGCGTAGTTGGATTGGTTCGCGTTAGTAAATGACTAACTCCAATAGAACCCCATTCTTAGTTATTAGGCTAACCCACGTAGAATTTGGGTGGGTTTTGTTTGCGGTAGTAACAGGGTTTAATGAGGATCTACCCAGCTTATTTGCAATGGCATGAATGCCTCCTACAACAAGATTCGTTTAATGCCTACCCGATGACAGTATTAATCTAGTTGCGCGTGCGTTGTTTCTCAAATCGATTGTTTGTGTGGTGAACTATAAAGCTCTTCGTGATATGTGCCTGACACCCTAACCATTCAAGTGCCCACATTGCCGCAGCATGGTTCGATAGTAACCGGCGGCGCCGAACCCTGTGTTTGAGCCAAAACGAAACAAAACGTCACGCGGCAAAGAGGAGACACCTACATGTGGCCAGGGCTTATTCGGACGGCCCCCGAGGGTTACACCTTCAGAGCTGGGAAGTATTAGCTATGATACAAAATTGTACTCTAACACCAAACCGTTTCGGATTGGGACGAAAAGTAGAATGTATGTGTGTAGTAGATGCACTACGTAGTGGTAGGGATGTCCCAGAGAATCCAGAGCCACGTTTTCTGGACTTTAACTAACAATCGTAACCAATGGGCTAGTCATCAGCCAAGCTGTGCGTTTTGTTTGATGTACCAAGTACACCATAACCACACACATTACTTACCTCCTTTATTTCCAGATGCATTTTGGGTGAACGAGGTGTTGCCGTTGAAGTAGATACAGGAATAGTACCCCATTACGGCACCTAGTCGGGGGGGGGGGGGGGATACACTCCATCGTTAGTGTAGCCGGCACTAGAAAACGGCACGACGTCCTCAAAGTACGTTTGACTGCCATGCTTGGTATGGTAGGGATATAATATAACTACTTTCTGGCCGAACTATGTGTACTGAACAAGATGTTATGCTTGCTCGCCGAACAAACGAGACACACCTTAGTGAAGAATTCGCAATACGAACAAGGCTATATGAGTGAGCCGGCCTTGGCCAACACACGCGCTCTGAGAAAAGGAGAGGCAGTTTAGGGTTCATTTTGGAGATATCTGGTACGCTTTAGTATTTATGCGGATTATGTGATGTCATGGAGCAACGATGCCATGTTTTGAAAAATTAGCGGCGTTTACGTCGTACGTGGCCGGACCAACATATTACCTCTTTGGAAATGCATCAACCCACGGTTTGGGGGACGAACCACGCTTGGAGTTCGTATGCGATACGATTGCAGCAGGGGTGAAAGGGTTTAGCAAATACACATGGACGAAACGTATTGCACAATATATGTGCCTTATGGTTGCATGTACAGTTAGACATGTTTCGCAGCTCCTCATGCATGCCACCTTACGCCGGCACACATGCTCCCCGACCAGAAGAGAGAGGATATATACTAACACCTCTTACGAGTCAGAATATAACGCTAACCAACCTTTGGTAGAGATTAGACAGATAGAAAGTACATTGTTCAGTATGCATAGTACAGATGCTTTGGGACGAGTCTGGACATATATACGATATCATAAACGGTTTTTCGAAACGTCGAGTTTTAGGCGCCAACATTCAAAAAAACAAAATTGTCCGGTCTGGATGCCGTGACATTCAAACTCGTAGTAGTTCGCTTCACTCGCTAGCCTAAATTTGTTGGTAACTGTTTCGCATTCCCGAGTATCCAAACTGCCTACATTCCTACAAATGTCTTTTCACAGGCACCTGCGCAAAACTTGTTTTCCCAACTTCGAGGTTAGGGTGCCCAGACGCAAACAAATATAAACTTCTTCCGGTCTAGAACTCGCGATGTTCCATCACAAAGTATTACAATCTATTTACTAACTGAGATTCATTCATACAAATTTACGCTTTCTAGAATGATCAAACTGTCCTGCGCCATGTTGTTCTGAGGCGCCTGGCCATACACGACATGTTCCTGATTCGAGTCGTGAATGCTCAGCGCACAAGGCGTGCGCGACGCTTGCTACGACAGAGGTAGCCTGTTTCAGCTGAAACGTTTCCTGAATGTGGGGGGGGGTTAACCAAGAGTCGTCGGAATGCGTTGTTTTGTGTGCAACAACTTCGTTGTACACCTACGGCATGGGAGTTTCATCGGGTAACACTTTTAAGTTTCCTTGAATCAGTTTTTGGGAGAGGTGTAGAGATGTTCATATGAGGAGCCTCAGAAACAAGATGGTGCACCTCTACTGTAGCGGGGACGCGGTCTTAGGCTCCTCGAGCGGGGAGGCCTACAGGTCGAACATGCGTGGTTTCAGCTTTCCGTCACATGTGTTTTGCTCAGATCTGCCTTTTAGATTTTATTTCAGAGATAGCTTGGAAAAACACTTGCTATCAGAGAGATCAAGCGACCAAATGATGCTTTTATCAGGCGTCCGTGGCCCTGGTGACAAAATTGCATATCTTTATATATGAGTCAAATCACAATTGAGGTTGGCGCACCTACATTTCTATCTCGTGCTACGATACGGGTGACACTCTTTTGACCCAAATTTAGTTTGGGTGAGGGGAATGCTCAACTGAGGTTTTACACCATGTTGTTGGACGACTACCAGTGCTTCACGTTGTTGTTCGGTATACACCTAGGCCAAGCGATTATGCTTCCGGTTCCGATTTGATTGTTTTTTAAGGAATGCTTTGGTTGAGGTACAACGTGCATGAAGTGAGGACCACCAGAAAACCTTTAGTGCACCCTTACGATTGCATGCGTCATTATCCCATACATACATAGGCGATGACATTGGTCGATGAGTCAAGCCTGTATTGTTGCTTAAGGTCAGGGTTGGGGTGAGGCATAAAGCTCCTCATATGCGGAGGATCAGGGATAATTCAAGCATCCCCTCAGGTTGCGAAGGTGGGGCTACCTCGATTTTTGGTGTCAAATCTAGGATGCTTCCGTGAAGGGCCATGTACCTCACCCCAAATATATTTTTATCCAAAATGTATTCTTGGGGTAGCGTAGCAAAACATTCCATGGCAGTGTATACGGCGTACTCAACACGCCCAAACCTTTTGCCCTCGACGTAATACGGTAGCGACTCACACGAGTGACTCCGAGCCGCTGGGGAAAAGAGGATCCACATGTTCCACCCGAATTATTCGGCGCATGCTACGATATGTGTAGCACATTTGGGAGCAATAAAGCAGTGGGGGGGCTACTCAATATCGTTCGAATGTCATTTGTATTTTACAGTACAGTCTGAAATATACCTAGGATTTCTCATCCAGTTACCTTTCATTTAGTTTTAGGGGTAGGGTTTGGGGGGGTTGGAGGGCTTCCCAAGTGAACAAACTCAGAAATAATAGGTAATACCCCTATTGTTGAATGCGGCATTCGTTATCTCACCACCTCGGCCAAGAGCGGTGTTGTTCGCAAATGAAGACTTGCCGTCAACATATATATTCGATGATCCCAAGCAGCTAATGACACCTTTTCGTAGGAATGGGAAAGGCATGGTCATGGGCAGGTGCATGCAGATGGCGCGCGAACGTTCGAATCAAAGTCAGAATGGGAACAATGTGTTAAAGGAAGAGAAGACTTCGTATGCCTTTCATAAGGCAGACCTAATCGATGTTTCGTGTTCCTTCCAAACACGCCAACACCCCTGCCGAGACTCTCTTAAACTGTGCCGGTATCTAAAACTTCATTTTTGCACGAACAAACAAAGGCGATGATGAGACTGCCCTTCCTCAAGAGAACAGGCCTTATCAGCTGGGGCCAGCCGAGTGGTTGCTGCGTGACCTTCAGCCCCGCAAAGGTTGGGAAAGTAATTATTATTCAAGGTCAGTTGCAATTGTGCGTCTTAGGCACGAGAACCTGGTAAGCACGAAAAAATAAAATGTGACAGAATGTGCGGACAGTAAGCTTGTGTCAGGTGGAACGAAGCGATACAAAACAAGGTCCTACGCACCAAGCCTACGGTTGGCGGGCCAACTTCCCTTTCATACATAGCAGCCTAACAAACCGTTCGTTGGCGGGGTATTCGGAGCCACTGAAATACTGTACCCGAACAATGTCTCCATTACGGTGGCCTTCGCTAACGGCAGCAAAATGTGCTACCGAGCACCTGGGACTCTTTCTCGTCGGCGTGATAATTTGCGGTTCCCCCGGTGTTCTTGTTATGCATTCCTCGTCTACAGAACGGCAATTGCTTGTGCAGCATATCTATTTAATCGGTAATTGACATACCGCACTGCTCTTGTACGACCGTAGCACCTCGTTTCGGCTGTGGACGACTCACGCAGGGTACTATATAGGTTGCCGACCAGCGCCTCGGTGTGGTTCTGGCAAACTGTAGGGTAGGAATTTAGCTGTCCTGGAGACTGTCATCGGGTTGCACCTTCACTTTTCGAAAGTTGGCTGTAGGGTGCCGTAACGAAAGTTGGTATACCTGATAGTTAGATCCTCATTTTCTCACGCTTGAGGCTACCACGCGAAACATTCCCCTCTAGAGCCTTGAACAGCAACAGACGCGTGCCACGATAGAGGTAGCACCTTTTGGCTGAGACGTTTATTGAACGACGGGACTCCTTAACCCAATCTCGTCGGAGTTTCGTTATGTTTTGCCATTATTTTCGTTGTATACCTAGGCCATGGGATTGTTCATCGGGTATCACTTTTATTTTTTCACAAGTCAATTTTTGGGAGAGGTATAGAAGTGCAATCCTACCGTAGCATCCGCCAACAATAGCTATCCATACAACGATATGTGTAGCTGGGCAGGGTTAATAGTAAACACGCAGCAAAGCGGTGACAAGGACCACCTGTGTACAGGTACAGACGTGGGAGGCCGTGTTGGTTCAAACCTCGAGGAAGCCGCACTCGTCGGAGTAGCTATATGTTTGTCCCTCGCATCAGTGCCACCTACAAATATGGGTCATTCCTGACCTTCTGTCAGCCGAGCGTGGCTATCTAACGCAATACAAGCGGACCTAGGGTCTTCGAAGCGCAAAAAGGCGAAACTACCGTGTGCATGTCAGGCCACGAGGCAATCCTCTTCACCGTCAAGTTTCGGTCACAACAACCAAATTATCTGTGCGCACCTACCGTCCCGTGGGCACACAGCACACTGTAGTACATGCTACGATCGTATCGTTCGACTGTTGCCGTAGAACTTTGACAGGGAAAGCAGAACCCCTTCACCAAGCAGCCCGTGTAGCTTCAAGTAGCCGATGATCTAACAATTGGTGACATTCTACACATTTCCCTGAAAATATCAACACCGGTTAACGTACACTATCGGTGTCTGTTGGCATGGCATCAGCACGTGTCTGGGGAGCATTAGATACATTGCCACGACGCGTGAGCGTGTGAAGACAACACCACAATGAATGGCAGAAACGTCGGCAACAGTACGATACTACTCATTCATGTGGTCGCTACTTTCTGGACATCGGTTAGGCTTTTGCTCAGTTTCCGGCAAATGCTACGATAGAGGTGAATGATATCATTGTTGCTCAGGCTCCTCATCTGAGGAGCTCTAAACCTCACCCCAAACACTGATTCTGAGAAGAATGAAAGTGCAACCCGATGAACAAACCTATGGCCTAGGCATGAAGAAAATGTTATTGCAAAACAAGGATGGCATTCCGACAATTCTGGGTTAAGGAGCCCCATCATTCAGAAGCACAAGGGAAGACATTGCTACCTCTACCGCAGCACGCGTCTTCCCAACATGAGTTGCATACCGCACCCAAACAACGATTTTGACAACACTTACACTCCACCAAGTAATCCACCAATCAACCAATCATTCAATAAATCAATCAATCAATCAATCAATCAATCAATCAATCAATCAATCAATCAATCAATTGATCAATCAACCAACCAATTCCCCCATCTAGACATGCAAAACGAATGAAACTAAAACATCATAAAATGAGCAAACCCCTAGGTTGATGACCACTATCAAGCAGAAATGTGTTGTCCCAACATGTTGCCCATGTCGTAGAACGTGTTTCGAAGCGATAATGCCATACAGTGTGGGTTTGCTCACCCCCTTCGTGTTGTGCTGAGTTGTAGCGCAGGTTAGATTCGCCGGAGAGGTGTACAACGGAATTTTCAGAATGTAGAACACCTGCGGGTAGGGCAACGGAGCATTAATATCCCTACTTTCAAATCGCAAACCCCTGGTAATCAAATATGGTGGCCAACACAACGAAGGCGGTTGTATCATCAGCCGTATTAAGCCATTGGAGGGCGCAGCAGTACGTATAGAGTAATGCTGCTTTCGTGTCATACTACGGTTTGCGTTGCATTTCGCACGCCAAATAGTTGTCGTTCGCCAATCCTGTTGCAAGAACAGGTTTTGGAATGATCGTAACGTGTTCCAACTCAAGGTCCCAAAGGGTCAACCGCAGTGCGTGTAAGCAAACATGTTGTGTTCTGGCATTAATTATACTGGCTGCAGACTGAACTGGAAATAAGCCAAACACTGACTGTACTATGCATTTTTCGACACCCGTTCTGCAGGTTAGTAGAGCTTTCAAGGAGGTCTAACGTGATCGTTGAACAGATGAGACCTTGATAGGAAAATAGGAGAGCGAGCGGGGGGGTTGTGACTGCAATCCATACGATACGACAACGGCGTCTATATGTATTCACTTCCGGGAATGGCTTTGGCTAATGCATGTTGTGACAGTTTAGCAAACGAAGGGCCTCGTATTCGTCGCGACATTTCTACATAAATGCATGCCGAAACCGTGGCGTGAAGGTCGTACAATGGGATGTCAGGGTAAGGACCCAGGCTACAATAGTGCTAGAACCTGCTTCTAATGAGGCCTCGGTACTTGAGGACCTCTATGCCTCACCTATAATCGGATTTCGAGAAATATTGAACGTGTAACCAAATGAACCATCGCATGGCCAACAAAAAAATGTAAATCACAAACGGTATTTTAACGACATCGGGTAGGTTCTCATTTAAGGAGCATCGTGATTAGAAATATATATTGTCAAATAAAAACCCCGAGTACACGGTCTTAGCCCACACTACGATCGAGGTCTGCAACTGAAGCAAGCAACCCTTGTTGGTGGAAGGTGTAAACGCAGGCAGAGCGACGGGAAGACGGGGCCGAAACAACAGCCGGGCGGAACACAACTGTTTTGACCCATTAACAGGGAGCGGCCAGCGTAGTAATCCTGCTGAAAGCCCACAGCACACTTCGATGTTTTCGCGAGATAAATCAGCTTGATAGTCAGGGAAACATACGTCAAACTGGTAGGGCCGTTTACCAGAGTGATCTGAGATTGGCACTGATTCGCTATACGTTCAAAAGGTGTATTGCGTCCAAACAATCGGGAAACCCCAACATATCGCCCGTCTAAATGGCGAGCTGCCCAATCGACTCTGTTCCGACGTGCATTTAGATAGGTCGAACGAAATGGGGTAAATCGGCTTTGGTTGATATGCCATCTCATCTTATCTCCGTTCTAGAATGCCATTGTCATATATCTGTGAAAATCTTGTCTGGGCAGCCTCAATGATGGGCGAACGAGACACCGTATTGGTAAACGTCTCTACCTGGTATCACTTAATATATGGCAATTAAAAAAAAATACCCTCTGCTGTTAAGCGGCCACTATAATGTGCTATCACATCATATTGCCTCTCTTATCAGGAGACAAATTTGCGAGGCAGAGTTAAGGTACACGTACGTTTTGTCGAATAAGCGTAATCATATCCGTACAACCTGCTGAACAGTAGTCGTGTCCGTCTCATTTTGCCGCGCCGAGTTCTGGGCCACCTAATATTCAACCCTTGGTGTCGTCTTGGCTAGGGGGGTCTGTACTTCGCTCGATCTTTTGTTTGTTTACGACGGCCTGCAAGCAGGTGTTCAGCGTTGGGTTTATTTTGCGGTGTGGCTGTTGGTGAAAGCGTTGAGTCTATGTCTTCTCCTCGCAGTGAGAGCAGCGAGGGCTCTAGCGCCCGCCCTTGTTGTAGGGTGCGGCGCAGTGTGCAGTAGTGGCATCGCAGCTTCGTTTGTGATGGTTTGCTGGCATGATGAGCTGTTTAGATAGCACAACACCGAGAAGGAACACGATCATTTTCCCCATATTCAAAGGGTTATGTTCCGTACATCTACCGAAGGCCAATGATGCAAGTCGAGTGATGAACATATACGGCGTAGCCTTAGACTGAAACAACATGCCCAAAACATCCTACTACATTCGATGGAGTATCCTTGGCCACATTTAATGCAACCATCAATCCCGACCCTAACCACCTCTTCAACCGGTGCACTCGCACTGCATGTGATGCTGTGCCGTTTCTTACCTCCTCTTTCATCCTTAACATACACCACTGCCGAAAAACCAATCGCAACGATACACGTTTAGTCGACAACATGCTGTACCCTTGATCACTTGTTCGTTACTACTATTAAAAACACGAACTCTTAACCCTATCCGACGCGGGCTACGAGAGAGGTACCACTTTTGGGCAACTTTCGTAGTGAATGACGCGGCTCCTAAACCCAAACTCGTCAGAACGTCATTCTTATTCCGCGATAGGAACATTTGTTTTACCTAAGCCATGTGTTTGGTCGTCGAGATGCGCTGTCAGCCTACTCAAAATAAGTTTGTGGGTGAGGTATGAAGCTCTACAAGCGAGGAGCCTCAGAAATGATATGGTGCACCTTTACCGTAGAGTTTGTCATCTATCATTAGCGTACAAAATCCTACCCATTGACATACTGTGTCGTTTCTCACCTCCATTCTCACCCGCCGAGTTATTCGTGAACGAAGAGTAGCCGTCCACAGATATATTAGAGTCGGCAGAAAATATTGCACCTACGTCAACGGGGGCGGGGGCGGGAAGCGGTTAGGTTATGGCTAGAACAGGCGTACAAATTGGCAGCGTGTTTGTGGTGTACCCGTGCATCCAATCAACCAGAGAACCTGTAGTAGGAGTCGACGGATACACTCGAGGGGGACGAAACAAACGCACACATAGTTTCTCATGATCCCCACTTGATGAACTTTCAGCGGTACCTATTCATCGACGTTGAATACAGTTCCATGTTGAACTCGACCTACAATTCCATGCAAAACCTGTCGGACGAATGTTTACGTATGATATACGCCGGATCGAAACATATTGGATAGCTCCTCACTTGCGGAGCCCCATCCGTGAGAGGTGTTAACGGTCAAAAGTACAACCGATTGGTCAGCACGGCTCTGAACAGACACGGGAAGGCTTTGTTTCCAGTGTGCCCGTACACAGATCCAAACGAGAGTTGGTTCTATAGGTTTGTGTAGAGTGCGGGTGGAATCACGAGTATTCAGCACTAACGCAGCCTGTGCTATTCCAAATATAGCTCCGACGGACAGACGCAATCATAGTGGAAGGTCTATGAGACAATTTCTATGCCCCTGCACGTAGTGCATGCATCGAGGTACGGTGTTTATATACAAATATGAACACTGTAACATTCGTGATGCTCAACAGCAGCGTCTCAATTATCGAAAAGTCACCCAAGCTCACAGCCTTTTTATCGAGGGTTGTATTGCAAGAACGTACAGTATCATTTCAATCCTAGAGGACTGTATTGCATGAAACTACGATATCACTTCAGTGATTGAGGGTTGTATTGCATGAACCTACGACATCATCTCACTGATTCAGGGCCTCTTGCGCGAGTGCCTATCCCGTTATTGCAAGTCTCACCAGTATTGGTTTGGGATCTGGAATTCGCACAATGGTTTTGTGATTTTGATTGCAATTTGTATCGTCTAGGAATTGTTAGCTATGATGCACCAACATTAGAGTTAAAGGCAGCGTGGAGTGAGGTAAAGAGCTGCTAGTAGTATTGGCGCCACTCAGTAGCGAATATGGGGCGCCTGACCTACCGTAGGACAGGCTGGATATAGCTATCCAGTGTCCAATATTTTGTTGTACATGAGAACACCGAAGTAAAGGACGCTTTTCAGATATCCGACCGACAGACAGCAAACAATTAAGATGTGCAAGGTCAATTTCCCGAGCTGCGGTCCCATTGTCATTACTTGATTTTGCACGAATTAGCGACATACCGTGTTCATCGCTCAGACAAAGAGTTTGAAACATTGCGTTAGCGCAGTGAAAAAACACATTTCATGAAGGTGCTTATCCCGAACTAACAAAACGCAAGAACGCTAGTAAAATGACAGGGTATTCATCGAGCTAGTGGCTCTAAGATATTTGTCATCCAAGCGGATAAAGAAGGACGTTTGGTGTTCTATATCAATGCGCAAACGTTCCTTACATTTCTGCCTAGAGATGTAGTGCCCATAGGGCTCCTCCTATCGTGGCCATAGACCAAACAGTTGTACTGCTCGTAAAACTGACAGCCGAAAGTGACATCTGTGATACAGTGCTTTTGTGTGAAGCTACCAGACCCACGCGCGCATTCGAAAATTGCAGGGCCGAAAAGCGGACTTGGTAAAACACTAAAACCTCAAGAGGCGAGCCGCCTTGTACTATGAGTATCGGATAATTTCGCATACCGGGCCACTACCAATGTGCACAAGACGTGGTAGAGCCGCGTCGCGTGGGTTGTTATATAGCTTTCGGAAATAAAGTCCCTCTGCCAGTGCTGGTGTTGGTGTCGGTTCCACGCCTTTCCCCCAACAGGCTCGGACTTTGCGTGCATACGGGCAGTTTGGGTTTGTTACGCAGCCTCTACTGATGGTCGCGCTTCGGCTGATACAGGGGCGAGCTATAGACACGCTACACTACTCTCGATCGGCCAGAATGTTTGAGATACTCCGCGAAATCTTCACGTCCTCGGGACATGCTCCCGGGCTAGCATAGGATGGCTGACTAGTTGCTGAGCCGGTATTCCATGCAGCGCTTGCTGAGCCAGCACCGCTTACTTCGCTCCGATCTATAGATATAATGCGAGTTCGGGGATATATACGCACGCTTAGGAGCACTGCGAGAGACGCAAGACAAGAGATCTAATAAGAACTAGGGTGTGACGGAAGGCAAGCTGGTGTATACAAGAGTACACTAACTGCGGGAATTGTAATACTGAAGTTTGTGTGAAACACACGCGATGTCAAGAAGGAAACCCAGCCTGGATCAGTAATCCTGTTTCCTATTCGGTGTCCTGTACGGTAGCCGAACCTTTGGGGAAGGAAATCTCGAAGAGAGACACCATTCCGTCATGACAGGTAAAGAACACGTCGACGCTAGGGACTATAATGGAGGTGTCGGCACGAGTCATGCCACGTGGATGAAAACGAACGTGTCGCGCGCTACGATAGAGGTACCAAGTTTGGGCCAGACCATGTTTGACAGATGGGGCTCCTCAGCTGAGGAAACACCCAATATCGTTATCGTCGGAATCGCCTGTGACTCAAACGGCTATTCGTTTCACGCCTAGGCTGTGCGGTCGTTGTTAATCGGGTCAGTCGTCGTTTTGTCCTCAAATCCACACTAGGTGTTGGGAATCTAGCTCTTCCACAGAGGAGCCTCAAGCCAGTTAGGTACATCCCTACCTCCTACCATAGTATGCGTCAAGTACGATTTAAAAGACCGCCCTCACCCGAACTAACAGGGAAGACGCCGGACGTTTTTCTCGCGAGCTATGGCAGGTCGCCAACCCCTTGCAAGGGCAAGTTAGATTAAGACAGGGAGGTTAAAGTGGAGCACTCCCGAGTTAGGATTAGGTTTGGAAGTTACCTTAACCCTAACCCTGACTCTCCGGTGTAGAACAGTAGAATGTGTTTGGACCACCGTCGGGCTATCCAGTCCAGAGACTCGAACCGATCATGTATTATTGCAGGGCGGAAAGTAAACGCGTTTCAAAACCTGAAGGGGTGTCAGCCATCACCCACCCCTCCATCCCGCAGAAACCGAAACAACGAAGCTAGAAATAAACAATAAACTACAAATACTTAGCTTACGTAGATTCAACTGGATTTCCAAGCAGAAACGAAAGCAAGCGAATACTACGCCCGCGACTCGGTCGCGACTTGGTCGCCTTCTCCGTCCAAACGTCTTGCCTTGCGTACGAAATTCGAAACACATAGCAACAGCACAATCGCTGTACACCAGGCATTGGTGGGTCGGCACTACGATACCTACATCAGTGCGCCATAAAACCCTGGACATACGAGAATGAGAAGAGCGATGTTTTGTACTGGTTTATGTGATAAAGCAGGGAACGGTCATCATGACACCGTACCGTTGTTTCAGCAAAGTCTTGGTCGATGATACAAACGTCAACTTCTGGCGATAGTATAATTGTTCAGATGTCAACTTCGGAGACTGCACTCGTTGGAACACTTGGCTAAAAACGGCAACAAACATGGTTAAAGCTCGACTGTATCGTATCTCTACCTACTACCTATGAAGAGGTACGTACGTTCAGCAGGATGACATGCCGAAATCAGGTAGCACGCATAGCGGCAGAAGCGTTAGGTTGCGGTATCCTAAACAACGACGATGCATGTTTCATTGACAAAGTCATTTTCGATTTTTCACATAGGCAATCAGCTGGATTATATTTGAGGAATAGGAGTGCCCACTATTGAACGAATTACCACGCAATATAACCTAGGGCACGGGAAGAGAGGTACCCTCATTTTATCGATCGAGTTTAGACCACTCAAACGAATGGTGTCGAACACCATGCAACAAATAACTGGCATTTAAAATGTTAGGTTGGTGCAGCGTAACACACACTTCTATGCCCATGTATACTTCGAAACCGAACTGGACAAAACAGTAAGTCAGCAAAGAATGTTCGTATTTGATTTTCAACATTGACGGTTACGTGTCGTTTCGGGTTATTGGCATATTCTTGGGTATTTGAATGTCGACTTCTGCGGTTGTATGCGGCGGTCATGACGCATCATGAGATCACTCTCCATCTGCCCTTCGTGCTGGGAGACTAATGCTAACAGCTTGAAACATATATATCGACACATAGTCAGGGGCTATCGAACACTCTAGAGTCTGGTACCGACACAGCCCATGGCTGATGCAGTGGGTGATCTTAGGGCCAAGGTGTTGGAGCAGGGTCTCGCTCTTCAAGAACCGCAGCAAGCAGCTGATGACGCACAGGAGCGTCAGTAATCAGCGCACGAGGAGTTGCTACGTACGAAGGAGAGCGAGGCTAGATGGGAGTCCGGCAGGGAGCGGCAGGTGCTACCTACCGAAGTTGCAGCAGAGAGGGCTGCTGGAAGGCCATTGTCGGAACACTCCGATGGTGTCAGCAAGGGCCGGGAGGGTGGAAGTGCTCCTCCTGCGGAAGATGAACCCGGAGGGCATCAGTTTGGTGGAGGAGGACAAGAGAGGGGCATTGCCCCGAACGGTGAGTTCTCTGGCAAACACAGCAGTAGCCTGGGTAGTAGCAGGAACTTTTTGCATTTTTTTGGGACCGTTTTTCGTGACGATTAGTACGTAGACTTTTTTCTTTTTCTCACTTTATTATGTTCCAGCTCCTTGACAAGCCGTGGTCACAGGTGTCGTCCCTTCTCCCCCCCGGTACGTGAATTCGTTTTTATCGCGCAGAGGGTTCAGCATTCCAATCGCTCGTCGAGTTTCATCGAGTTTGCTAACTCACGCTTTCGCGCTTTCCGCAGTTCAATTTTCAGCACAAGAAAAACTCCCTACGAGTACGATTATGCACACGGGGGGGCTCGAACCCGCGACATTGACCTTACTGGTTACGCGGTTAACCCACTAGACCATCGGGGACGCCGACTAGATATACAGGTTGGGTGTTGGGACCAATGGGATCGACCATGAGTCCCTCATGGCCCAGGCAGTATCGGAGGCAGTTGATGTCATGACCGTTTCTGTATCTAGCTTTATAGTCTAATGTCGATAGGACTAGATTCCACGAGTGTGTGGTGGACTGGTATGATTCGAAGACTAACAGCTGAACAACGCGGAAATTGGTGTGGATGGCACCCTGTAACCATGCTTTGTCTCTGTCCTGCCTGTCGTCGAGTACTTTTTACGAGATAAAAGACTTGCGTACAACGTCGAAAATGTTGGAATGAGTGTGAACGATAACACTGTGCTCGTACGCGCGCTTTGTCTCCGCCCGCCTGCTGTTGAGTATTCCCTCGAGATTTGGGGCAGGTTTACTGTCGAAATAGTAGAGGCAAACCGAGGCGTGGTCAGCGGCGGTCTGGA
Organism: Laminaria ephemera; assembly: GCA_036873875.1. Taxonomy (NCBI): domain Eukaryota; class Phaeophyceae; order Laminariales; family Laminariaceae; genus Laminaria; species Laminaria ephemera. The sequence continues at coordinate 1,075 of JAYJMJ010267600.1, read as the reverse complement.
AGAGGAAAGGAGGGGGGATTGGCAGCAAAAACGGCGGAGCCGGCAAAACGCTTGACATGGTGACATGTTGGCGCTGCGAGGCTACAGGTCACTATATCGACGCCTGCACCGCAACGATCTGAGACAAGTGCGGCGGCACGGGACATCACAGCAGCGTGTTTGCAAGGCTGGTAGACAAAGATGCAGGATCACCACAGGAAGCAGTGTTTTCAATGGTGGCGGTTCCTGCATCCGAAGACGATGACCTTGAGGTGTTAGCGTTTAAAAACGAGATTTTAAGTCCTTTGGTGGCGGTTTAATTGCGGGCACCCACACCGTGCGTAGCGGCGGGGGGGCGCACGACATGTAATTATCGTGCGCATGCCACTTCAAGGGGTCGATTGTGGCAGCAGCAGACGTGGGAGTATATGTCTGCACGGTTCGCGAAAAGTCGCATGGCCATCGCCAGATCGTGTGCACCCGGCCGTCCGTGTGGAACGGCAAGGGGAAGTCGCGCAGAATAGCTGCGTGTACTCTGCTGCGGTGGAGTAAGCGGTGGAGATGGCGAGCGTGGGGTATCTTGAGCTGTCTGCAGCAGAATCAAAATCGAGGGGAAACGTCATCATGGCAACAAGTCGCGCGGCATTGCCGCGTGCACTCCACAGTAGCAGCAGCAACAGCAGCAGCGGAAGGTCGTGGATGGAGCAGACAGGAGTATATCGCCTGCTGGAACTTTGATTTCGGTAACTATTTCGCCTGGCGGGGGGATTCGTCTGAACTCTTTTTAATGGTGGGGGTCGTATGGATGATGATTTTAGTTGTTTTTCTTGCGATGGAAAACTGCTCTGTTGTTCCGTCGAAATTCATCGATTTTTTTTATTGATCGTACTATTTTGCGGTAAATGGCGATCCAATCGATGGGCTCAAATTAGGCACAAATAAGTGAACCATCGATGAGATGTCACGGAATTTGTATCGCAAAGAGGTCACTTCTTCTTTTGGCTCCCGAAACCTCGTACGCTTTACGAGTTGGTCGCGAAATTCTTGAGAGTATGCCGAGGACCACCCGGTCGACTCCAGCCCCTCCAGCAGACGC